>JAMALC010000155.1:0-53384 GCA_023628275.1 Rhodotorula sp. M30-05A-2 | reverse complement strand
TCGAGACCGCGGCCAGCGCGACGAACGGAATCAGAAGCTTGTAGAGAAGCAACGCGCCCTGCAGACGGTGCGGGAAGCTGAGCCTGCAGTTCGGGATCGGCGGAGAGGAGTGAAACGTACCATCGGGAAGGGTGCAAAGACGGTCATCAAGCGGTACACTGGCTCGAGGTAGAACTGTTTCATGTGTACACATCAGCAACGAGACCTCTAGCTTCTGGACCGACTCCGCGGCTGGGAAGCAGCAGTACTGACCGAGCTGATGCTGGCGACATTGCCGCAGCCGAAAAAGCCGAGGTTGAAGAACGCCAAGAAGAAGAGGCTGACTCGGACATGGCTCAGCTGCAGTTCCGACCGGGCGACCTTCTCGTGCCCGTTCTTCGCCTGGTCGCCGCCGCTGCTGTCGCTTTTCGACGCGACCGAACCTCCCTCAAACGCAGCAAGTGCCGACTCGACGAGCATCCAGACGACGAGAGCGGACGCATAGACGGCGTAAAAAATCGCCTCGTACGAGAGCGAGAGTATGATAAAGACGGGGCCGAAGGCGAAGAGGAGGACGCTCAACCGCTCGAGGAACGGTTGCCCGCGAGGTCGGCCGTGCAAGAGCGGCAACGAAGACGCGGCGACTAGTCGGGGAGAGAGGTCCTCAGCGGGGTCGCATCAGGATGCTTGAAAAGTTGGACGTACTGAGGGTCGCCCAGCCGAGATATTGATTGAGAACGGGCAAGCCTTGCTTGCGTTGCAGACTGTTTGCCGACGAGCAAGTGATGGCGGTGCTGAAAATCGTCAAGCACACCTGCGAAACACCAGATCATGATCAGGTCTCTGATGCGATATTAAGGGCGAGATCGGCAGGAACGACTTACTTCGGCGAGCAGGAAGCGCTTCGTCGTCGACCATGTTGGAGACGAATCGGTTCCGAGGGATCGAATCGCCACGAATGCCAGAGCGACAATGACCGCCGCACCACAAGCGCTGAAGTACAGGGTTACCGTGTCAGCTATAGCTCCGCTGCATCTCTGCGAGAACTGAACACCTTACATCGTGGCCAAAGATTCGCCTTTTTCCACAGGCAGGAGCGGAAAGACGCCCGACACGGCCATCACAGCCTGCCAGACCTGGAGCAGCTTCTCCTGTTCGACTTTGAATCGAGGTTCGAGCATGACGACGGGCCAGACCATGCCCATGCCGTACGCGATGGCGGTGAAAGCTCGGCGGTCGGAATAGCCATACGCCATCGCTTCGACCCCAAGGATGGCGGCCAAGGCGTCGACAGCGAGACGTGGTATCGAAAGGGCACGTTGGCTTCGCGCTTGACGAAGCGTGGCGAGCCAGGCGGGGATTTGGCGGACAACGCGGTGCCAGAAGAAAGTCGGAAAAATCGCATAGAGGTAATACGTGATGGGTGCTCGTTCGGCGGCGAACCGGAGCGCGAGAAGTCCGAACGCCACGAGCGGCAGCAAGGACAGAAGGGAGGACGGCGGGGTCGGCGCGGACGAAGCGCCGTTTGCGAAGATCGCCAGAGCCGTGTATGCCATGAAACCCGTGTAGCCGAGGGTGACGATGGTGCAGAGAAGAACCCAGTCGTACCTAAGCAGACGAGTCAGCAAAAACCACTCGCTGCAGAGGCAAGCGCAGATTGCCAAGAACGCACTTTTGGAAATAGTTTGACGCGCGAATGGCGATATCGGCCAAGGCTTTGCTCCGCTCTTCCGCCAAGCGGTACTGCCCATTCGCAAGCAACTCGTCGATTCGTTGTCGATGAGCTTCTGGCGACAGACGACCGTCGGCCGGCGAATCGATGAGCTCCGGGTAGGGTCGGAACGCGATCGCGTGCTGCCTCTTGAGATCTGTGATGCAATGTGCTCAGTCAGGTATAGTCAACAAGATCCCTAAATCGACAATGACGTACTGCTCTTGGCTTCAGCCTCTGCAAGGAGCTGTTTCGCATTGGCGAAAGCTGCTCGAGTGCGGAAGGACGGCGTCGCTTCGAGGTAATCGAGCGGGACTCGGCCGGCAGAGTTCGCAGGTATGGGCACGCCGGCCAGGACAGACTGTGAAGGGGAGCGAGGAGTCTGATTCAGCGCCGACACGGGTCACCGCCGACGGAAGCGGACAAGCGCACCATGAGAACCGCAATGTCGGCTTGGTCGACATCTCGCCGGACTCCAGCGAGACCCCAGCCCTTCGAGTATTCGTCATGCAGCGCGGGTTCTTCCCAGTCGCTTCTCCGGCGCACCCCTTTGCCCCAGGCAACAAGCGGAGTCCGCGTGTTGTCGGGATGACCGTCGCCGTGATTCCCGACGGTGCTCATTCCGTGGTCTGCCGTAAAGACAAAGGCCGTGTCGCCGTCGTTATCGTAAAAGTCGTTCAGCAACTTGACGGTCTCCTTGACGACGTAATCGACGACGCGGATGTTGCGGTGATACTCTGGGCCGTGGGGACGGTACGAGTGCCCTGTCGTGTCGAGGCCGAGGAGGTGCTCAAAGAAGACGACTCCGGGCTCGTGAAGTTTGGCGTAAAGGACCGGGTCCGAACTGGCATTGCGGAGAAGCTGCCTGAGGTGGTCGAGTACCCAGAGATCAAGATGGACGGCGTCCGTCGTAAAGTCTTCCGCCTCTTCATTGTAGCTGAATGCCTGCACGCGGTCCGGGTCGCTCGCACCCAGCTTGAACATGGGTAAGATGTCCGGAGAGCCGAACGTGAAGGCGTGGGAGGATTGGTTGAAAACCGAATCGAACGGGACCGGATTCTGGCGATTGGGCCGTGCTTGTGAGATCAAGTTCTCTTCACTAGGTACCCGAGTGGAGCAGACTCACTGTAGTCCATCCCCGCGTCACTGCCGAGACGTCCTCGTACATGCCGCCGATCAAAGCGACGTGACCGGGTCGACTTTCAGTCGGCACTCGCGTATGCGACACGCCCCACTGAGCGTCTCCGGCTTGAATCAGCGAACGTATGTACGGGGCTGGAGTCGTTGTCTCGGTGTGGTCGTCGGCGACGGCATGCTTCTGATCGAGTATGGGCGCGGGCAGCGGATCGAACGCCGCAAAAGGAGGATTCGGGTACGTCTGGAAGAGCTTGTCGGCGCGCAAACCGTCCCCTGTGAAAGGCGGACTCGGTCAGCAAGGTGAGCACGCGAGTCTCGCGCTCTCAAATACCTGCTCATGCTCGCGGCATTAGTCGAGAGCGAGCCCATGTGGGGTGAAAGCGGACCCCGGAGGTCTCGCAGCGCTCGCATGAGCTCCAGCCCCGAGTCGAAGCGGCAGATCACGCACCAACTATCAAAACAACGCGCTTGGCTAACCGTTCGCCGTCCGCGGTCTCGACTTTGAAGCGCTCCGGGACGTCGACGACTGGTGAACGAAAGTAGACGGAAAAGATCGAGTTGAGGTAGACGACGTGGAACAGGAGCGAGACCAGCAGCAGCTGCAGGCCACGGGAAGCCATGCGTAACCTCAGAGCTCCGGCGCTACTTTGCCGGAAATGCTGTGTATGCGGCTGAACAAGGAAGCAAGGATTTCATCATCCGCCTCGGTTGCAGTCCATGGAGTCCGCGGAAACAGGCCGCGTCATAGTCGATTGCGCAGACGTTGCAGTCTACGACAGAACGCCCGTTTCTAATAATGGCGGGATCTTTGCCGGAACTTTTACCAGAATGATCTCGTCCACCTCGTCGTCGACGTCCACCTCGTCGCCGCGCGCAGTTCGGACCGGAACCGCGTTCGATACGGAGGGACCGCTCCAGGGCTGCGTAGTGACCTGAATGGTGTCCAGAGCGGCGGCGACCTCGACGTCCATGCCGTCTTGACCTGCCATCTGAGGCTCCTCGAGTTGCGTCTCCTCCTCGAGTTGCGTCTCCTCAAGTTGCGTCTCCTCAAGTTGCGTCTCCTCCTCAAGTTGCGTCTCCTCCTCGAGTTGCGTCTCCTCCCCGAGCTCGACCTGCGTCTCAGGCACATTCGCGACGCGAGACCCCTCGCCTTGCTCCACGATAGCTCTGGGTTCCGACTCCTCAAGGTGGTGGTCTCCGAGACTCTTCGGGCTCGGAGGTTCCCGTCCGACCGCCTCGACCTGCTTTGGGATGGGTTTGCCCGGCTCGAGAGGCTCGTCGCCGCCGCCGCCGCCCACCGCGAGAGTCTTGACAAGCGGGAAGAGCTCGACAGGCATGTACATGACGAGATGCTTCTCGATGAGATCCGTCGCGCGTTGTCGCTCTTCTGCCGAAAGCGGTGTCGTCTTGAACGTCGAACGCTGCGAGCCGTTTCGAAGCAGTCAGGACTGTGGAGTTTTGCGGATCGACGAGAAGCGACCGGAAGCTTACCATAGCAAAAGCCACGCCGCGCGTAGTGAGGGAAAAGATGTCCTTGAACTCGCTGTGCACCTTGCCGCATCCGAGATCGTCCATCCGATTCATCGTAATCTTCTTGACAGTCTGTTTGCAGTTTCCCTAGTAGCGTAAGCACTCCAGCGTTGCAATTGATACGCAGTCAGGGAGGAAGGCACTTGCATTCTTGTTACGCGTTTCCACTGCGGAAACCGTCGACGAGAGCCCGCTTGTTTTCGACGACATGCCAGACTCGCCGCCGTCGGCGACAGCGGTGATGACCCCGTCTACGGACGACGAATTCGAACCTGCACGGGTCCGGCGACTCTTCGCCGTCCCGACCGAGGCAAGCGCAAACTGCCCCACCGGCAGACTCGAACTCCTCGCCATCTGTTTCCGCCCTCCAGCCCGATCCACACCAACATTCGCGAGCGAGTCGGAGGGGGCACCCCAACTGCCGGCGGTGTCGACAGTATTACTGTTGGGTGCGAATGCGCGCAGTTCGGCGACGGCGTCGAGGCTCTCAGCATCGTCGCCGTCGCCGTCGATGTCCATCGCCCGGTCGTCCGGCTCGGCGAGACTCATCACGCTCGGCGTCGGACTCGGCGGAGCGCGACTCCCCATCCGACTCCGCGCGGATGCCGACCTCGCCCGGAACTGGCGCATAAACGCCCGATCGACGAGTTCCCCATCCCCTTCTTCCTCTTCTTCTTCGGCCTCGTCTTCCGATCCGGGTGGAGACTCGAGCAGCATCGACGACCGCGAGAGGGACCGTTGGAACGACGATGACCTGGAAGAATGGGTCGGTAGAGTCGCGGTGGCCGAGACGGAGGACGCGCGTCGGAGAGGTAGACCGACATTCGGAGGGAGCGACGTTTGGCGGGAGAGGAGGCCCTTTCCGGCATGCGCGGGTTCGACCGAGGAGAACCGGCTAGTGGACGACGTGCGACTGAACGAGCGGCTTGTCGTCGTTGAGGACGCAACGCCGAACAGGGTCGAAACGGACAACGAAGAAGAAGAAAGAGAAGAAGGTTTCGACCTCGAAGCAGGAGGCGGCATCGCCGCCTCGGTCGCCTTCCTCTTCTTGCTCTTGTCGTCGACGAGTCCTGAGCCACCGAGGAGGGACGCGATGGCTTTGTCTTTCGCCGATTGGCGGCGTCGTTTCGTCGCCGGTGCAGGAGCGGGTTCGAGGGGACCCCGACCAGTCGCAGTAGGGAACGCGCTCGCGGGGAGAGACGCCGTCTTGCGGAGTTTCTTGGCAAACAGGTTCTCTAAGAAGTGTGGAAAAGTCAGTGGCTTTTCCTGCAACGTCACAACGCGAAAACGTACCTCGCGGCATGGGGTCATCCGGACGAGGCTGATTCGCTCTCGACCGAACCGGTCGACCGAGGAGCAAGGTCAAGCCGGGCAAGGTTGCACCTGCTGTCGCGTCAGAAGTCGAGGGCGTCGGAGGCTCCGCCGCTTCTTCGGGCAACTTGGCAAAGATGACGACCTCCTCGCCTTCAAGTCTCGAAATCCGGAATCAGCGAGCCGTCAACTTGGGGAGAGCAGGCTATGCGCGGATCCTCGACTCACCTCCTGCATTGAAGCGTACTCCGTGCCCTCGCCTGCCCTCGCGACAGAACCTGTCTTGGAACCAATCGACCGTTTCGGGACATCGGTCGTCGATGTAGACTCGGACATCCGTCGGCGTCTCCACCTGGATTGCCTCGGCCGCACTCTCCTGCGCCTCGCTGGCCTTGCCTTTACCCTTGCGATCCC
Source organism: Rhodotorula sp. M30-05A-2 (assembly GCA_023628275.1). Classification (NCBI taxonomy): domain Eukaryota; kingdom Fungi; phylum Basidiomycota; class Microbotryomycetes; order Sporidiobolales; family Sporidiobolaceae; genus Rhodotorula; species Rhodotorula sp. M30-05A-2. Next base: position 47,302 of record JAMALC010000155.1, on the reverse strand, counting down.
TACTGCCTCCTCCTCCGCTACTACTCCCGGGGAGCTGCGCGGCGGTGTCGGTGACGATGCGAACGTCGCCCTTGGCGGTGATGGGCGCTCCTCGGAGCATCTCGAGGCCGAGGCACATGTCTGCCCCCGATGCGCCTGCGCTCGAGGCAGAAGAGAACGGATCATCGAACGGCGAGAGGCTAGAGGCAGCGGCGGCGGCGGCGGCGAGAGCGGGCGAGAATCGCGGAACGGCGCCGGAGTGGGTCGAGGCGACGGAAAAGAGGTGCGCGATGATGGCGATGCCTGCCCGGTCGTCCATCCTTATCAGCAAGCCACACACCTAGTTACGAGCCGCGGGCACGGGCTCACCGTGCAGGCTCTGGCCATCCTGGGTGACGACCTTTCCCCTCCAGAGCAATCGACAAGTGGCAGGACCCGCCTGCTGCGGCGCGGTCGTGGGTTCCCGGTCCACTGGTAGCATAGCATCCCCTTCAGCGTCTTTAGAGGGCGTACGGGCTTTGGGGCTGGGTGACGGAGCGCGCCTTTTCGGTGACGATGCGTGCAGCGGTGAAGGCGGCCGTTTCAGCTCGACAAGAGCTGGATCTGGCCGGGTCGCGTCTGAAATCGGCGTCGGAGCCACATCGAGCATGACTCGCCTGGTCTGCGAGCGTTTTCAAGGCGAAGGAGAGCGTGTAGAGCGCTGCCGTTCTTTGCGACGCGTTTCACGCGGAACGAAACTGCAAACTCGGGTGCGCTGCATCGTCTCGAGCTCTCAACCGAACCACCTTGCAGCTGCACAGGAATGGCAGAAGGATACGCTAGCAATCCAACTCGAGGTGGACGCGGTCGGGGCAGCAGCGGTGGCGGGGGTGGCGGACGAGGAGGTCGAGGTTCCTCATCTTCATCGCGCGGACGGAACGGACAATCTCAGCAGCAGGAACAGGGCGCAATCCCAGCTGGTGCGTACGCTCTGCCGAATCTCTCAGAGAGCGGCCCTGTCGGTCGGGAAACCAACTGACCGGGCTTTGGGTGCGTGCAAACGGCGGGAAACAGGTTCCGTCTCGAAGCTCAAGGCGCAGATCCGGCAGACGAAGCGCCTCCTCGCCAGGGTACAGTCACTCGAGTCCTTTGCTTCTCCTCCAACGTTCCCTGCTGACTCGACCGCGGAGCGTAGGAGGACTTGACGCCCGATGTGCGAACGACGACTGAACGAAGGATGGTCGCTCTCGAGTCGGAACTCGAAAAGACGAGCCAGTCCAAGGTCGAGAAAAAGATGGTCCAGCGGTACCGCGGAGTCAAGTTCTTTGGTGCGTGTCCAGGTGAGCCAGTTCGAAGGTGGAGGCGAGAGATTGACGGACGAGTGCTTGCCTGCAGAACGCCAAAAACTGCTGCGCAAGATCAAGCAGGCCAAGAAGCAACTCGCAGAGGTGCCCGAGAGTGCGGACGCTCAACGAGCCTTGCTCGAAGCGCGCATCGATCTCTATTACGTCCTCGTGAGGCCAAACCCGAGCTTCTCTTCAAACCGCCAATTTCCTCGCTAACTGACTATATAACCTGCCGGCGCAGCGCTACCCCAGATCGGAAAAGTACATCGCCCTGTTCCCCGACGGGACCTACGTTCCTCCTCTCGCTTCCCTCTCCGAGCTCGCATCAGACGCCGCCCCTTCAGAACGGAAACGGCAAACGCTCCGAATCAGTCTGGGCGACCAGGTCAAGCGGGGAGAGCTGCCTGCCGAGGCCGAGTTGGGAGAACTAGGGATCGAAGGCGAGGAAGATGTGGGCAGCGGGCCGGCGACGACCACTGACAAGAAGCGGGAGCGGGCGGACGAGACTGAGCAGGAGGAGGAAGAGCGCGAACAGGCAGCGGTGGAGCAGGACGAGGAGCAAGGTTCCGACGAACGACCTACGAAGCGGATACGGTCTGCCGAGAAGGAGGAGGAGGAGGAGGAGGAGGCAGCGGACGCGTCGACCGGAGCCAAGAAGGAGAAGGAGAACCGGAAACAGCGCAAGGAGCGGAAACGCGCCGAAGCCGAAGCCGCCGCCGGTCAAGCGGCAACAACCCCACCAACAGCAACAGCAACGAAGGGCGCCTCGGGCAAGAAGAAGGGCTCGGTGGGAAGCGGCAAGAAGGCGGCATCAGCGGGCAAGGGAGACCTCGCTGCCGAAGACGACTTTTTCGCATAGCCGTCCACAGCTGCAATCGGCTTGTGGGCTTCTTCTTCGTCGAGTGTACCTGCTCGCCGATCACGCGTGTGTGGGCTGCGCAGCAAGGGGGTAGCATGCGGCAAGAATACATAGCTTTTTGCAAGCTTTTTGGTCAAAATGCGGACCAGCATGCCTGGAGAAAATTCCGGACTGAGCGCACAGCACTGCGATGGGGCACAGGCGTAGGCTATCTAGAATCTTGCATGCCCATCAGAGAACGCTTTATCGCAGTATACATCGCGCGCAACGAGACAGATAGAATTCGACCGGCCTGCGCCGCCCTTTTGTGCACGTGTGATCGACCTGCGTCCGGACCGTCTCTCTCTGGAGGGCTACGTTTGCCGTACACGCTTGCCTACAGCAACCCGTCCGCGGGTTCCCCTACTCACCTCGTTGTGCGTGCGAGAGAGCAGTTCGGCCAAGTCCTCTCGGAGACGCCGTCACTTTCGCCCTTTCGGCCAACTCGCGTGACTCGGCGACAGCACCGCGCGGACTCGACTGCGGCATCCGGACCGGTACAGTCGGTTCTCCTGATTTGACCAGTCCAGCTCCGAGCGCGCCATGAGCGATAGTCGCGCGACAGGAGCGGATCCCGCCCCACCTCGTCATCCACAATCTCGCGTCGAACCGCACGCCGAGGCGGCCGTACCGTCTACGCACCTCGATCAGGTGGTTCCGAACCCGACTGAGGCAGTCGCCGAGCCGGAAGAGGCCGCCATCGCGCGCGAGATGATGCACGCCAGCTCGAATGAGGTTCGCCTCGTCGAGGTGACAGAGGACGTACAGCGACAGAGGGAGGACCACGTCGCTTCGCCAGAGATGGTCGATCAGCAACTCGAACACGCCGGTCCGATCGTGAACGAGTTCCTCGTCCAGCATCAACCCGGCACCTTGCATACCTCCTCCTCCTCCACGGCCGATTCGGATGTGACAACAGCAGGCAGGGGGGCAGCAGGGTTGGGGATCCCTCCATCTCGTGTTGCAGACGATCAGACTCTGCTCGCTCCGCCCTCGCCAAACTTGTACGGCGAACCGACTCCGCCGGGGAGGACGATCGAGTTGCCCGTCTCGCCCCTCCTCAGTCCCGACTTGGACCCTCCGGCTCCTCCTCCCGTTCCTCCGACCGCCGACTCCTCTCTGCAAACCTCCCCTCGCAGTCTCCAGATTCGGACTCACCCCGCCGATCTCGCGTCACCGAACCGAGATCCGACTCCCATTGGACCAGCGAGCGGTTCCGTCCCTGGGACGCCCATTTCCCCGTCCGGAGGGGACGCAGGCCACGACGGAACAGAGGAAGACCGCCACGAGGACGATGAGGAGGAGGACGATCGGCCGCTGTGGAGCCCACCTCCCGCGGCCGGCGTGCGCGACGGAACCGAAATGACCACCGCAGGTGGCCCGGACACCGTCAACGGAGCCGAACCAACGCAGCTGTCTCCAGTGCTGGACGCAGTCGAAGGGCCGCTCGATGCGTCGAGAGCGCTCCCGGCGCAAGCCGCCGCTAGGGGTGCAGCCGCATACGGTAACGGCTCCGCCCGACCGATGTCGGCTTCCCAACCTCCTCCGTTCATCGCCCCTGCTTATTTCGCCGCAGCGTCGCCGAGCGAACTACCTCCGACCGACCCTCAGTCGTCGGCGGCGAGCCGGGCTCAATTGCACGGTCGCTCGCATTCCGTAACGACTCCGGCCGCAGCGCCTTCACCCCCGCCTCCGCCTCCGCCTGTGTCTCACAGTGGTGCAGCTTTCCAGTCAGCGCTTGCCTCCGCTATGGGTCCGCCTCCGGCACGGAGACCGTCGGATCGGTACCGCGCCTCGTCGGCGGCGGCGGCACCCGGCAGCGGCGTCGGCGTCACTTCGTCGAGCATACCCAACGGTGCGGCGGTTGGGGCGACGCCGCGATCGACTTCAAGCGGCGCCGCGCCTTCTTCCTCCCTCGGTAGGGAAGCCAGCTTGCGATCTTCTGCGTCCGCCGCCGCCGCCGCTGCCGCGCGCGCCCCTTCGACCGACTCGCATCCGCCTTCGAGGCAAGCGAGCATCTCTACCAACGGACGAAGCACCGGCGGAACCGCCACGGACGGGCATGATCCGCGAGACGGATCGCGGAGGAAGGCGCCGGGTGGTGGTGCGGGAGAGCAAGGTCCGCCCGCTTCAGCAGGACAACAGCAACAGACGGTCATCCACGGGGCGAGGAGCCGAAGAACTTTGGGAGAGTGGCAACTGACAAAGACGCTCGGAGCGGGAAGTATGGGCAAAGTCAAGCTCGGCGTGAGCCAGGTCACGGGTGAAAAGGTATGGCTTTTTTGTGTTGGCACTCGCGGCACCGGAAACTCCAAGAGCTGATACTCGAAACGGTAACGCCCACAGGTTGCGATCAAGATCATTCCGCGCTTTACCTCGACCGCGTCGGCGCAGCGTCAAGCGGAGCAGAGCCAGCAAGCGCAACAAGCCGCCGCCATCGCTCCGAACGACCCGAACGCGGCGAGTGCCGCGAAAAAGTCGGAACCGACCGCGTCATTCATCGCGAAAGCCGCCGCCAAGGACGCGAGCAAGGAAGTCCGGACCGTCCGCGAGGGCAGCTTGTGCTTGCTGCTCCATCATCCGTACATCTGCGGAATGCGCGAGATGCTCGTCTACCCCGTGAGTGCTCTCTCTCTCTCTCTCGGTTTCCTGCAGCGGACAGAGCTGACTCGGCGAGGGGAATCGCACAGCATCATTACTACTTCGTGCAAGAGTACGTCAACGGCGGCCAGATGCTCGACTACATCATCGCGCACGGGCGGTTGCGGGAACGGAGTGCGCGCAAGTTTGCTCGGCAGATCGGCAGCGCGCTCGAGTACTGCCACGCCAACTCGATCGTGCATCGAGGCGAGTGGTCCTCCTCCTTTCGGTGGTCTCTGCCCGTTTCACAGATCTGACGTTCTAGCCGCCGCCGAAACAGATCTCAAGATTGAAAACATTTTGATCTCGAAGACGGGCAACATCAAGATCATCGATTTCGGCCTCTCGAACCTGTACTCGCCAACGTCGTACCTCTCGACGTTCTGCGGTTCGCTCTACTTTGCCGCCCCCGAGCTCTTGAACGCCAAGCCGTACACGGGCCCCGAAGTGGACGTGTGGTCGTTCGGGATCGTGCTGTACGTCTTGGTCTGCGGCAAGGTGCCGTTCGACGACCAAAGCATGCCCGCTCTGCACGCCAAGATCAAGCGCGGGCAAGTCGAGTACCCGGCTTGGCTCAGCTCTGGTAAGCTCGCGCTCGATATCGAGGTATTTTGACCGCTAAAGATGCTGACAGATTTTGCTGCCCATCAGAGTGCAAACACCTGCTCTCACGCATGCTGGTCACGGTGCCGACGCAGCGCGCCACCCTCCACGAGGTCCTCAATCACCCTTGGATCGTCAAAGGGTTCCCGGGCCCTCCGGCAGCACACATCCCACCACGCGTCCCGCTCCGGTTCGGCGAACTTGACGACGAAGTCATTCGCGGCATGACGGGATTCGAGTTCGGCACGGAGGAAGAGATCAGGATGAAGTTGAGCGAAGTGATCGAGAGCGATTCCTACCGACAGGCGGTGCGGAACTGGGAGGCGAAACGAAACTCGCTCGGAGCTGGGGACGGAGGCAGCGTAAGTGACAGCGACCGAGAGCGACCGGCGATGCGGACGGACGGCAAAGACATGAGGCGCAGTCCGAGTACGAAGCGGTTCTCCGGGCTCGGGTTTTACGGCAAGAAGCTCGCGGGCGGATTCAACGCCGCATTCGCTGGAGCAAGTGCTCCGCCGCCCAAGGCGTACAACGAACTCGAGCCGGGATCGGCACCTTCGACCGAGACTTCGTTCGTCGTGAACGGCTTGGCACCTCGACCGGAGCAGCTCGATCCGACGCGAGGCTTCCACCCCCTCCTTTCGATCTACTACCTCGTCAAGGAAAAGATTGAACGCGAGCGGATCTGGGGTCCGGGCGTGTTTGCGTCGTCGACTCTGTCTCTTACGGGACCTCCGCCGCCTCCGGCCCCTGCGCAAGCGTACGCGACCGGCTCGACGCTCGTGTCGCCGCCGGTCAACGTCGACGTCCGACCAGCGTTGCCGACGCCTCCCGTGCCGAGCACGCCGCAGCCTCGCCAACGCGCGACGGGCGATTTTGGCGCGATGCCCGCGAGTGCACCTGCCCGTCCGAACGAGTACTCGTCCGCGAACAAGCGTGCGAGCTACTTCGGACCCGCCGCTTCTCCCGCGTCGCCCGCCATCCCGTCTTTCCGCCAGCCGAACGACTACGAAGCGCCCGGTTCACCTACGCCGCGCGAACGGAAGCAGTCGAACCGCCTGAGCTTGATGATGGGCTCGCCGGCGGCGGACCGGGAACGCGATCGCTTTGCCGACCAACAAGCGTCAGTCGCCGCCGCCGGCGACGATGTGCCGCTCGCCACCATCTCGCAGAGCCCGTCCAGTCCAGGTGGTTTCGCGCGACGGTTCAGCTCGTTGCTGGGCAAAAGCTCACCCGATTCGAACGGCGCAAAAGGGCACCGAACGCGTGCGAGCATCGCCACTTCCGGTCACAAATCGTCGACCAAGACTGTCGCGTCACCGTTGCCGCAAGTAACCGAAGTGGGAACGGCGGGAGCATTGCGGCCGCCGCCGCAGACTCGCTTGCCCTCGTCTGGATCGGATGTACCGCTGGCGAGTCCTCCCGACGGCAAACCCGTCGTGCGATCGAGTACCGTGGGCGACATCTCGCCGAGCCGACACCAGCGGGGTGTCTCTATGGCTGCACCGTCCCTGACAGCAGCTGCTGCCGCCTCCTCGCCGTTGTCAAAGTCGGTAGGCACGGCTGTCTCGGCTGAGTCGAGCCGGGCGGCCTCGCGCGAACGTCGCCAGCAGGGTGAGATGTTTGACGACCTCGAAGAAGAAGAGCTCGGAGACGACACGGCGGCACCGTCGGCAACCGGCGCGGCTGTCGAGGCGACGGCTGACGCAGAAGGCCGCCAGTCGTCGATCCGGTCCAGCAAGCACGAGAAGGCGGAGAGCGCCAAGCCAGTCTGGCTCAAGGGCTTGTTCTCGGTCAGCACTACCTCGACGAAGCCGATCGCGACCTTGCGGGCCGACCTGATCCGAGTACTCGACCGTTTGGGCGTACAACACCGCGACGTCAAGAACGGCTTTGAATGCGCTCATGTACCGTCGATCGACCTCTCTTCGCTCGGCAGCTCGCACGACGCGTCCAGCTCCAAGGACAGGCGCAGCGGTACCGTCCGTCGACGCGCCAGCAAGCTCCTGTTGCCGACCCAGGACCATGAACGTCCCGCCGACGCCGCGGGCGAGTCGTCCAACTCGCTTCCGCCGGCCTCGCCTGTCGACGCCCGCACGGGCAACGGGTTCCCGACTCCTCCGACTGGCGCTCGGTTCGAAGCGGACGGCGGTGCGGCTCCGGCGCCCAAGAGCGACATGATTGTTCGGTTCGAGATCTTCCTGGTCAAGATGCCGCTCTTGCCGGGCATTCACGGACTGCAGTTCCGTCGGATCGGCGGTGACGCTTGGCAGTATCAAATGCTGGGTGAGTTGGCTTCGATGTGCATGGGCGAGCTACTACAAGCGGCGAAAGTGCTGACCTTGACCTATTCCCAGCCCGGCGGGTCTTGCAGGAGCTCAAGCTCTAGGTGCTCTGCTCTCTCTTCCCTCCCTCACACCGTCCCTTTCAGCATCATCTTGTATCCATCTTCAACTCCTCAACCGGACTTTCCGCTTCCCCTCCTCTCCTTCTTCATCAACGGCATTCGGCACTGACCGATGTATATACGCAAAGATCCTCTCCTCGCCGCCGTAGCTGTACATGCCATCCGTCCACGTTTTTCGGCGGCCGCCCCTAATCTCCACCTGCGACTTAATACCTGCGAGAGCCACCTAATTTTCGTGGAATTTTGCGTGCCGCGAGCCAGTTCAAGCCATGCTGTCTCAAGCAGAGAGGCATTCTTCCACTGTTCTTTCGTCTTTCGTCACACCAGCGAACTGAGGCTTAAGCTAAGCTCGACCGCGCGGACTCGGCGTGGTCCGCGGACCACCCGGTGCCGTTTCCTGGACTCCTGGAAGACTTCTCGCGACCTCACTCCTGACCCATACTTGCTGACTAGCCGTTCCTCTGTGCGCGGATGCCCGCTCGACCATGGCAGATCATCAATCGCCGATGAGTCCCGCCGCACCGCAAACATCGTCCGCCGATTTAGAAACTCCGTGGTTACTGGACATTCTCGGCCGGGGCAGTACGATGACAGACGCTTTTATTACGATCAGGGCTTTATTGCAGCGAGAACGGGGTCGGGGAGTCATGGCACGAGGTTGAAGCCAAGGTGCTCGCCGAGTTGCGACGGCGTCGCGTAATTGCGGTCAAATTCTTCGGCCGGCGCTCACTGGACGGTCTGATTCGCCTCGCCAACGACTTCAAGAGGACTGTCAATAGAGCTGTGATCAATTCCGACGACGTAGCTGAGATCGCTGGTGAATTGGCGGTACGTTGCCGACATTGAGCTTCACGTGCGTGTGTCTCCGCTAACGCTGACGTTTCCCTACGTAGAACTCCCAAGCCACAGCGCCGAGTATTCGAGATGCCGTTGACAAGTACGTGAAGTGGAAGCAACTAGACGACCAAGCACCGCCGCGGAAGGTCAGAAGCACAGCAGTCAGGAAGCGCAGCACAAAGGCTTCCGGCGGGTGGCCCCGTGCGTATCTCGCAGCTGTTCACGTGCATTCGACAAGTCTGAAAGATTCTGACACGCTTCACGTAGCGCTCCTCGGCAGCCAGTCCAAAGGATGCTGAGCACATGGCTCGGCAAATCATAGCGGCGAATCTCCTGCAAGAGCAAGAGCAGGAGCGGCGCCGGCAGCGGGGCTTGCAGCAGCTTCCCTTCCTATTACCCCGTCCTTCCCACGAGACGCCGATGGGCCAGCCGCAGCCAGAGCAGCTGGCGTCGCCGCCACGGCAGCGGGAGTCACACTCACATCCGGAGTCGCAGCCAATTGTCTACGCAAATCAGCCGGTCCAAGTTGTGAATGGACGCCCACCGCGACAAGAACTTGGCAGTATACCGAGCATTCAGGATCTTCAACTTCCGGCTCCTTCCCTCTCTCAGGAAACGGCGCCACTGGCGAATGCGTATTCAGCGTCTTCTCAAAACCGCCATCCCAGAGCTTTGCCACCATTGCCACCGCCCTGTCACCTTCTGCAGCTTGGACTACCACCACACCGCCGCTCGAACTCTCCCAACCGCTGCCCCCCCCCCCCGCCCTTCTATCTTTTTTCCCGTCGCGCGCTGGGAGTAGATCCCCTCCGGCCCCCCTCCCCAGCTCAACAGAAGTCTTTTGATGCTTCTTCTTCTGTGGTGTCAATTAGTTGAAGGTGCAAGTCTGCTATTGTACCCTTGACATGAGAGATGGGTGGCAAATTGTGAAAGAAGGCCGTGCACCTTCGTCTCGCGGCGACCCGCAGCGCTCCACAAACGCTGTCCCTTGCCACCAGCACTCCTTAGCTTACCTCTTTCTTGCATGGGCAAGTTGTGGAAAGACTTATTTTCTCCGCGCGCGCCAAATGGTGCATGTACACCCGTCAAAATCGAAGTGTCGAGCTTGGTCCGCGGACAACCCGCAGACACTTCGAGGGTCTCGCGCTCTCGCCGGTCCGTACGATTGTATCTCTCTCGACCACACTGAGCATCAAGAGCTGTCTCTCGGCTGGGTGTGTGCCGCCTCTGAACGATGACAGATCAAAGTGCTCCGGCGATTTTCGCTACAGCAAGGCAGCAATCACCGTCTGCCGAAAGAGCGGCGTTGATGAAGATTTTGGGCGAGGGTCATGCGATCGCAGACGCCTTTACTCGTGCTGAGGCTCACTGTGCCCGGCACGGGGTGGCTGAGTCATGGCACAAGGTTGAGGCCGCGGTGCTTGCTGACTTGCGAAACCGTGGGGTGCATGACGAGCTACGATTTCGCGGCCGCTGGAAGCTGCACGACCTGGTTCACCTCGCAAACAGGTTTATAGAACGCGTACAAGACGCGGTGAACTGTTCCCAGGACGTGGCCAAGGTTGCTGCTGACTTGGCTGTGCGTAACGACACTGAGCTTCCTGGAATTTCTCTCCGTCTACCTGACGCCAACATTCTGTATGCAGAATTCTGAGGATACTGCGCGGGAGATCCGAACGGCTGTCAATGACTACGTGGAATGGGACAGAGCAAATCCACCCGCGAAAAAACGTAAAGGGGTCGAGGGGCCGCCCAGAAAGGTTGTGACGGGTAGACCTGTACGCGCCTCGCAGCTGTCCCCCTGACCCTGATTCTCGAAGTACGGCTACAGGTCGAAAACGCTGACACCGCATCTTACCATACAGCGAGTCCAAAAGGCTAGTCGAAAGGCTGAGCGCGAGGCACAACGCACACGCGAAATGCTTCAACTACGACAGAGTCAAGAGGAACGCGGACAGCAGCTTGGGCCCACGTTGATGCCCCGTTCCTTGTCTGGACCGGCTATTGCCCCAGCGACGCAGCTACTGCCGCCGCAGCGGCAGCCGCCCCCAACGCCGTCCCCGATTGTCCACAGGTTTTCGGTGAATGTCTTTCCCTCGCGCTCTCTGCCCTTACCTTACATTGACCGTATACCGAGCATCCAGCACTCTGCATACTTGACGCCGCAACCGGAAATCGCAGGAGCACCGTCCGCAGCGTGTCAAGAGGCTCGTCCGACCCCCGCAGATCCGCCACCCTCAGCGCTGTCAGCTCAGAGCGGACAGTGGCCACCACAGAATCCTTCCTTCGAGTTCAGCCTCAAAAAGCCTCGCCGCGAGCACGACCCAACTCGCGCTTCTGTCTTTCTTCCCGTCGCGCGGTGGCAGTGAATCCTTCGCCAGCCCTTTGCCATCTCTCATGTGTAGATAGAACGTTTGGCTCTTCGTCTTCCTTTTTCACAAATACAAAACCGTTGCGCGTAAAAGTGTGCCACCCCTCCTCAGACCGCTTGCTGAATGCGAGGAACAAGTCCTCTGCCGTTCCGGGAAATCGGACTCGGGCTTGCTCGGGTCGAAGTCTAAGGGTGCCTCGACGACACGCGCACTCGCCATTATTTACAGGTATTGGCGTTTCTACATCTTCCTCCCTCGCTCGGCCGCATGCCTCTCTCGTGATCGCCTCCTCTCCCACTGGATCGCCTCCCTCCTCGCTTGCTCGTCCCTGCCCCCCAGCGCCTCCTCATCCTCCTCTCCCAATCTCCCAACCCATCGCCTCTCGGCATCCTCCAAAGGCGTAAACACCTCCTCCTGTGGTACACCTCCTCTCGCTCTCTCGGGACTCGGACTCGGACTCCGACGCCGGAGCGAACGCGCCAACTCCTCCTCCGCAGCGAGCGAGACGGGGTCGAGGTCCAGATCGGCGGCGGGGTCAAGGCGCGGTGAGACGCCCGACCTCGATCGTGACAGTGAGCGGAACTTCAACGGCGGTGCGAGTGACCGGGAAGACGAGGCGGCAGAAGCTGGCGCGGCATCAGGAGCAGGCGGTGTTGGTGGTGGTGCGGGTGCCGGAGTCGGTTTCTTGGGTACCAACCAGCTAAACAGAAGCAAAGCAATCATTGTACGGCGTCAGTTTCCTTGTGACTCTATATCAGCAGCCCAAAGAAGCGAGCTCGGAAGAACGGGCGGGAGGAGACATACTGAGTCGGGTACCGCCTCCGGCCGAGGTTGTTGACAAAGATGGCCCAGAGAGTCATGGCCGTGATGCTCAGAAAGACGTCGAGGATGTAGGTGTACCGAGGCCCGGCGGTGCGGTGATAAGCCGCGATGAGAGCGGTGGCGCCTCCTGAGAAACCGGAAACAACGTTATCGCGAATGAGGTCAGCGGAACGAGGGTCGGTGAGGGCGCGGGTCTCGGAAGAAAGAGGACGAGCTGGACGTACCGGGAGGGTGAACGGTCCCGGTCAATTGCATGACCAAAGTCGCCACTCCGACCGCGAACGCGCCCGACAAGGGCACCAAACTCGGCCAACTGTCGCCCGTCGCGATCGTATTGTCCTGCCCCGACGCGAGACTATTGGTAAACTTGTCATTGAGGGCAAACAGTTGGCTGATGACGGCTCCGACGATGGCGCTGAGGGTCTGCCCGCCGATGACGTTCCTCGGTTGCGAGAGGGGCGCTTCGGGCGTCGCGTAGAGGAGGACGGCGGTGGCGCCGAAGGACCCGACCGTGAGTGGGGTCAAGGTGAACGCGGACGAGGTGATGCGCGAGAGGCCGTACGAGATGGCGCAGGCGATGAGGATCGAGGGGAAGGTGCCGAGAAAGGTGAGGAGGTAGGTTTCCAGGTCGGGCGAGAGGTGCCGGAGAGGTCGAATCAGCGGAGTCGGTAGGGCCCTATAAGCGCGTGCAGAACCGAGTCAGTTCCGCTTGGGACTCGTCAGGAATCACAAAGGAGGAGAGAGGAGGAGTACCTGTCGCCGCGGATGCCACAGAAATGCCTCGCGAGCCGGACGAGGAGCGGACCACTCTGACGGTCCTCTCCCGCACTGTCGCTCGTCTCTGTCGTGCGTTCGGCCTTTTCGGGGTCTCGTTGCTGCGTCGGGGTGCCGTTCTGTGGCATGGCGGAGAAGGCGGCGGGGGATGCGGTGTCCTGACCCCGTCGTAAGGTCGGAGCAGGTCCCGCAGGAGACGTGCTCGGCGTTCGACTCGCTCGCCTCCTGAGCAAGCGGCGTTCGTTCTGCAAGCTAAGCGAACTCGAGGCGAGGCGACGCTAAAGTTGGGCGAGCGGAAGCGAGTTCCGGCGTGTGGGGATTCGGGCCAGAGAAGGGGAGGAGACGGCTGGTCAAGCGGACAAGAGTAGACTATGCTACAGCCAACTCAAGCTGGTAGCACACGGTGTCCGACCAGTCTAGTCGAGTGCAGTCTGAGCGCAAGTGGGGAGAGCGCGAGAGCACCGCCTCGCTCAGGCCTCGCTTAGCTTGGCTTTACACTCGAGACTGACCGTCGAGAGAGAGAGAGAGATGGCGAGTCCAGTGCGGGTGCAGACGCGCCTGCGAGGGCACTACACGCCGACCAGCTGCGCCCACTGCAGCGCCCAACTCGAGTACCTCGCTCCGTCCGCCTCATCCCAACTCGAACTCGAACTCGAGTGCGCCCAATGCCACAAGCGATGGATCATCTCCCAGACAGAGCCATCCAGGACAGCCTCGTCGTCGTCCAAGAAGGCGAGCACGGGAACCACGGGCAGCGGTGGAGGAGGAGGCAGCAAACGCAAGATTGGCACTGACGACCGACCCCTCGAGACCGACTACTACGACCTGCTCGGGTTGCCCATCACCTGCACCAGCGAGGAAGTCAAGAAAGCCTACCGCCGACTCGCCATCAAGTACCACCCGGACAAGAACCCCGACGACCCTACCGCCGCCGACAAGTTCAAAGAGATCGCCGTCGCCTACACCACCCTCTCCGACCCCCAACTCCGCCACAAGTACAACGAGTTTGGCAAGAGCTCCAAGGACGGCGGACCGGGCGGGGACGACGCCATGGTCGACCCCGAGGCCATCTTTTCGACCCTCTTTGGAGGCGAACGCTTCCAGGACATTATCGGCACCATCTCGCTCGGCAGCGAAATGAAGAGCGCCATGCAGGCAGAAGAATCAGACGACGAAGATGACGACGCGGGTGCACAAGGCACCGTCGCAACCAACAACGGAGCACCAGGAGGAGGAGGAGGTCAACGGCCAGCAGCAGCCGGCAAGAAGGTGAAAAAGCCCCTGACGCCCGAACAAGAACGGAAACGCGCCCAAAAGGCCGAACTCGAAGCGCGCCTCGCCTCGGAGAAAGCCGCCGTCCGGACCGCGCGCGTGCACGCCCTCGCCAACAAGTTGCGCGACAAGCTCGCGCTCTATTCGGAGCAGGCGAACGGCGAGGACGACGTCCAGATCGCCGAGGGGGTCAGGACCATGTGGAGGATCGAGGCGGACGAGTTGCGGAACGAGAGCTACGGCGTCGAGTTGCTCCATGCCGTCGGGACCGTCTATACCATGAAGGTGCGTGCATGGGTCTCGCGCGAGCAGCAGTCTCTTGCGCCTCTTTTGACGACACTTCTGTCAACTTCGCTGACATGCTCCGTTGCCTTGATTCTGTCATTGTAACAGTCAAAGTATGTTGGCCCTTCTTTGAAAGAGACTCTTCTTTGCTCCATCGTCTTTCCTCTATTTCCGCAAACTGACCTCTCGCCCCCTTGCTTCCCCCGACGCCTTGAACAAACCCTCCCGCGCAGGCACTACCTCGCCTCGACCGGTCCGATCCCGTTCGGCGTCGGCGGCTGGTTCCACGCGGCGCGGTCGACGGCCCACATCCTGAACCAAACCGTCTCGACCGTGCGGAGCGCGTACGCCCTCAAGGACGTGTACGAGGAGATCCAGAAGAAGGAACAAGAGGGGACTTTGACGGAGGAGGAGAAGCGGAAATTGGAAGACAAGGCGGCGCAGATGGTGAGTTGACACCAGCCAGCACCCGGGTCGCTTGCCCCTCGACTCTGGGTGGGACGCGCAACTGACAAGGGTCTTGCTTCGTTCACCGCCACCAGGGCTTGCACGCTCTCTTCAAGGTACGTACATTCTCCCCTTTCTCCCCTTTCGCACCAGTTCTCGGCCAGGGAAAGAGCGAAGCGATCGGATCAGGCAGATCGGCTGACCTCCTGCACCATCGCACCCCCGGCTTGTTCCCCTACCCTTCTCAAACTTTCAAACTCTCACTCTCGACCCTCATTATCAAAACCGGATAATCAATCAAACAGGGCGCCAAGCTCGAAGTCGAATCCGTCATCCGCGAAGTGTGCGACCGCGTCCTGACCAACCTCGCGCCCGAGGAGGCCAACCTCGTCTCGCCCGCGACGTTGCGGAAACGCGCCGTCGCGCTCGGGATCCTCGGAGAAGTGTACGCGACGACCAAGCGGGATCCGAACGCTCCGGAGGGGCCGTTGGGCGCGTTCGGGTTCGGAGGAGGAGGAGGAACGCCGCCGCCCCTTTGATTTCGGATGACCGGATGGGTCTTTCTTGTACCTTATAGCCCTTATAATACTCTCCTATCTTGGCCTCTTTTGAGGGATCCGCCGCTACGCGTAGAGTCACCTTACGGACTGTTTTCACAAGCGCAATCCGCGAAAACACAACAGCTGACGACAAGAAGGATAAGAAGGCCAAGACAAAGCACAACATGACACAAAACGCACAACAATAGGAGAGAGAGAGCGGCAAGGGACAAAGAAAGCGAAGGCGAAAGGCACGCGGCCGGCGACTCAAGCCAGCCGCGGTCGCTTTCGCGGGTCAGTACTTACCTGCGCAGATGCCGGAGCCGGGCGCACAACCCCTGCTGTTGTCGTCGTCGCTGGAAGAGAAGCCCGTGCAGAAGCGCCTGCTGCCGCTGCCGTGCCGGCCCTCGGACTCCTCCTCCGATACCAAGGCATCCTCTCCGCCCGAATCCGCAGCGCCTCGCACCCAAACGCCTGCACATAAGCCCTAAAATCCATCGCAAGGTTGCGGAAGGCCTCCTCCCCGTGCCGGTACCGCTCGTTGAGCAAGACGGACGCGAGTCGCTGCGGCGTCCAGAGGTGCAAGTCGGGAGGGCGAGGCGGACAGCACGGGCAGGAAGAGGGGTCGTGGCCGTCGTCGTAGGCGCTTTGGAAGGCCTGTACGGGAGGAGAACGAGGGCGTTCTCGAGCGTGACTGGCAGCGGTGGGGGCGACGGCGGCGGCGGCGGTGGCGGCGGCGGTGGCGGCGGTGGCGGCGGTGGCGGCGGTGGCGGAAGAAGAAGAAGGAAGCCGGAAGATGTCGGCAATCGACGAGGCGTCTCCTCCGGAAACAGGCGCGGACGGAGGGCGGGGGGCCTCTAAGGGAGATGCGGCAATTGGCGGGACTGGTAGGCGCGGCACTGATGTCGGAGGTGCGTTGGCAGATGAAGGCCGGGCGGGGAGAGAGGCGCTGCTCAAAGGACGCGGCGGCAGCGGAGCGACCGGAGCAACCGGAGCAACCGGAGCGACGGGTTTCGCCGGCAAGGTTACGACGCTCAGACCCGGACGCGGTGCAGGCGGTGCAGGCAATGGCAGCGCAGAGATTGCCGAGCTACTTGAGCTCGTGGTTGAGGCGTCGTTCCCTCCGCTCGCTGCGACCACCGTTTCCGTACGTGCAAGCTGAAGCGAGCTGGGAGGATGCTTCGAGACAGTCCCCGCGCGCGCCGGACCGATCGGCGCACTCGTACTTGAAGTGGTCGTCAAACTTGGAGCAACAAGCTCCCGAGTCGTGGCCGAAGGAATCATTGCTGCGGGCGATTTGCGCAAAGCGGGAACTGCTTGCAACGAGAGGTTGGCGCTTCTCATGGCAGGTGGAAGCGCGGGCGCGGGAGGGGCAGCAGCACACGGCAGCAGATCAGCCTCTGTCGGCGGTGACCTGGCTTCCGCGGTTGTCGCCGCCGCCTCCGCCGCGTTCAACAGCCTCGACTCGATCCTCGTGATCCGGTCCAGCTCGGCCTGGTACTCGGACGAGACGCACACCTTGAAGGGTGCCGGGGCCATCTCGACGTACATGGGCCGTTTGAACGGCAACTTGCCGGTTCGGAGCCACGCGCCGCGGAGTTCGTCGCTAAAGTCGGACCACTTGAAGGTCCTTGACGTTCCCGGAGTTCCCGGCGTGGCCGTCAACTTGCTCTTCATCTTGGGGAGGGCGACGTTGTGGAGCAAACGTTGAGCGAGCTGGACTTCGGGCCGGGACCGGAACCCGACGACGTAGGTCGACTGCGAGATTTTCGAGATGGCGAGCGGACGGGGGAATTTCTGAGGGCCGGCGCGCTTGATGAACGCGAGGAAGAGGGCACGGGTGGCCTGCTTGGTGAACCCTCCGACCCAGAGGACATGAAGTTGCTGGTGCAGGAGCGGCAGGGTTTTGGGCGCAGGAGGAAGAGAAGCGCCGCCATTGTGAAAGGCGGAAAAGAACGGTCCGGGCGGGGCGTCCGGGTCGTCGCTGCGCGAGGTTGTGGGTGCGGTAGCTGGAGTGACTGCTGCAGCTGAAGACGACTGGATGGGCTGCAGATCGTCGTCGTTGTCGGCGGCGGAGGCGGAACAAGGGACCGGCGGCGGCGGACGACGACCCGTCCGAACCTGGGCCTCCTTGGTCGACGGACGCGCCTGAACCTGGGCGTCCTTCATTGGCCGACTCGACGGCGCCTTGCCCTCGAGCCAGTCCCTCGCGCGCTGGAGTTGCCTCAGTCCCGCATCGAGTTCGACCTGTCCGTCGTCGACGAGATCTTCCTTTTTTCTCGCGACCCTCCTGCGCCAGAAGAGTAACTCTGCTTCCGACTTGTGATCGAGGGTCGCGTCTGGATGGAAGGCGACGAGGGCGAGCTGGTAATCGTAGAGCTGGTCGATGTGGTCGAGTGGGAAGTCGAGGGAGCAGGTGGAGAAGCCCGGAAAAGGGTCGAGCGGGAGCGGCGGCAGCGACATGACCGCCCCGCTTCGCTAACGTTCTCTTACGCAGTCACTCCTTAACTCTTGCATGAGCGAGAGAGCGCTCTGTGCACGACGGGAGACAATGTCGAAAAGGAGGCGGTGCAGCGGGCCCCTTTCCGCGCCGTGAAACACCTCTCTATACAAGCTAGCGGGAGTTGTAAGCAGGCTTAACCTAAGAAGACTAGCATTCATGGAGGCAGCCTGTGATTTTCCAGTCGTTCCAGTGAGGACACGTTACGCCACCGCGTCTGGTCGAGAGTCTTCGTCGCCCGAGTTCGATCATCTCCGTACGCTTCCCTCTTGTCTCGCGCGTAAAGGGAGAGAGTCATATGGCCGCATCGCCGAGCACAGCATTACTCGGACTCCCCCCACTCCGACCGTCGCCGTCCAAGCAACCGTCGTTCGGGCGAACTGCGAGCAGTCACAACGTCCATCACCCGACCGCCTCGTCCTCGTCCTCCATGATGCCAGGAGGGAGCAGTACCGGGACTAGCAGCAGTCACCACTCTGCGACCCAGAGGCGCGCCAGGTCGAGCTCGATCGTGTCGGTCCAGGAGGTGCCAGAGACGTACGACGACCAACTCGACCAGGGCGCCCTCACCAACGTCAACGCAGAGTGGGTAAACTCGAAAGGTGCGCAGTCCTATCACCTCGAGCCTGTCGAGTCCGGGGACCCGACGAGCGTCGTCTGGTTCCCGATGAATGCTGGGACACTTTCAGCTGACTCTAACTCTCCTCCCGCTCCGCTCGCCGACAGGCGCCTGGCTCATCCACGTCGTCTTGATCGTACTCGCCATCGTCCTCCTCGAGACGATCCCCGGCATGTCGCAAGACCTCACATGGTCCATCGTCAACCTCGGTTACCTCTTTGTCCGTCCCACCTCTCCCCTCTCCCCGTTGTGCCCTTTCACCCGCTCGTTAGCCGGAACTGACACCACCCTGCGTGCACGATCATCAGATGTCATATGTCATCTTCCACTACGTGACCGGCGTCCCGTTCGACATGACCAACAACTCGGGCGTGTACGACAACCTGACGCTGTGGGAACAGATCGACTCGGGCGCCCAGTACACGCCCGCCAAAAAGTGGTTGACGACCCTCCCCATCGTCCTGTGCGTACTGTTTCCTTTGCTCGTCGGTGGCGCTTGCGCGCCATTCTTCTCCCCACCCCCATATGACGACGGGTCGGAAGGCTGACGCGCTACTCCTCACCACGCTCGAACCTTACGCACAGCTTCCTCGTCTCGACCCACTATACGCGGTACGACTCGCACCCCGCCCTCTTCACCCTGAACCTATGCGCCCTCTTGTTTGTCGGCCTCGCACCGAAACTGCCCGCGTTCCACCGGCTACGGATCAAGTTCTTTGATGCGGGAGAGGGTGGTCCGACACCAGGTGAGTGCCGGGGATAGATACACGCGTACTACTGGTGGTATAGATGATGGGGTTCGCAGCCCCTGCGCTAAACGCCTTGTTGTGGACCGTTGCTCCGGCGCTGACGGTTGATCTCACTGCACATCTCAGACCCATCTGCACCGCCGACTCCGCGCAGCGACGACATTGTCCGCTGATACGCTCGCAGGGCACACAATGAAGTGCCTTGCATTTCGAGTTCTCGACCTTTTTCTCGCGCGACAAAGATTTGCCGTCGTGCTCGCCGACTCGGCGCGTTATATTACTTGCTTTAATACCCCCATCTGCCTTTCCATGAACCCTCTCCCCCCTCGCCACAGGAGGATGCACCTTTTCTTCCCACCCCTCTCTGCTCCGCCCTCGTAGACCCTTTCCAGAACTCGCCTGTCCTCCCTTGTGCTTTCTCTGTCTGCCTAATGTCTCTCCCTCTCACTCGCTCGCATACGAAATTGTATTATACGGCCCTCACTCTTTCACTCCTTGGCTGCGAGTCGCTTGCGCGCGGCCGAATGAGGGCAACTCTCGTCAACATACGGGCTGGAGTTCCTTCGCGAACACGTTCAGTCGGACACGGGACGAGATCGGAGCGTAATAACAGTAACTGAAAGGAGTAACAACAACACACAGAGAGAAGACAAGATTGATGACGGGGGGGAAAGTCCCTCAAGCCGAGATATGCGCGGAAAGGAAGAGGGACCTGCAGTAAGCTGCAAAGGGCAGAGAGAAAGGAAAAGCACCGGGCTGGCTGCGTCACAAACTCCGTCCGGTAGACCACCAGCGTGCAGTGAAGGAGAGGCCGAAGTGTCACGTCAAGCGCGACCAGTCGATGCCCGGGTCGATCGCTGGTGAAGGACGAGGGGGCGCGAGGTTCACGACGGGGACGACGGACGGTCGACCGTGCGCGCACTGGAACGGGTAGATCGTCTCGGCCAACTTGGCGAGGAGCGATTCGGCTTGAGCGGCGGAGAGTTCTGTAAGCGGGTTACGCATGGCACTTTAGCAAATATTTCATGCCAGTCACTGCTTGTGGCAATATCGAGTGCGCACGAGGGGGAGCAAAGACGGCTCACCATCGTTGAACATGATAGCTCCCCGACACGCTTTCGAGTTCAGCAACTCGATCAACACCGGGGGTGCGTCCTTGATCGCGCTCGTCCAGCCCCCGCGGCGACGACCCCCGCCGCCTCCGCCGCCGCCTGACGAACAACTTGTGACGGCGGCAGCGGCGTACTCCACATCGCCAGCCACTCCGGGCCCGTTCTCCTCGAGGTGGGCGACGAACGACCGGACCAGGTCTTGCGCGAGGTGCGAGTCTTGGTTCTTGAGCAACAACCGGTTCGAGACCAGTTCCGGAACCGACTCGAGCCAGATCTGGTGATAGTCGCCACCACCGCCGCCGGTCGGAGAGGATAAGGACGAAGAAGACGACGGGAGAGCCTCGTCGTCGTCGAACGCGAGCGTAAAGCCCCATCGCGCAAAGACGGTCCGATACTGCTG
The DNA here is from genome assembly GCA_023628275.1 of Rhodotorula sp. M30-05A-2. Classification (NCBI taxonomy): domain Eukaryota; kingdom Fungi; phylum Basidiomycota; class Microbotryomycetes; order Sporidiobolales; family Sporidiobolaceae; genus Rhodotorula; species Rhodotorula sp. M30-05A-2. Next base: position 26,722 of record JAMALC010000155.1, on the reverse strand, counting down.
TGCAAGTTCGTATTCGCGCCGGCCGACGACGACCCCGATCCGATCGTGCGAAGCACGATCGGCATCGACAGAGTCGGAGCCCTCATTTTGGCCACAGCGGATGGTCGCGATCGGTTCGCCCCGCGCGACGTTCCCGACCGTTGCGTCGAGGAACCGCTCGACCCTGACTCGCTCGGACGCGGCATGCTGATCGACCAAGACGAGCGTCTGAGTCGTCTCCCTTGGCGACCTCCTCTCGCCCGCGACATTCAAGGAGGTCGTGTGGGGCAGCTTGGCCGAGAGGTATTTCCGGTCGACTTGGGCGACGAGTTCGGCGCGCACGAGCGACTCGCGTGAGAAGGTCTGGCCCGAGAACGGCGTCGACGATGGGGCCGCGGTAGAGGTAGGATCAGAGATCTGGACGGACGAAGACGACGAGATCTTTGCCATCGGTATGCTCATCGGTTCTGGGACGTTGTTGGTGAGCATGGCAGAAGTGCAGCAGAACGCGTCGATGTCCTTCCGAGTCGGCTTTGCCGCCGCCGCCGCCGCGTCGACAAATCGTTTCTTTTTGCTGCTCGGGTAAACGTCTCGCAGAGATGACTGGGCGAGGTTCGAGGCGATCGGAAGGACTGGCAGAGTCGGGATCGTCTTCTCGGGGCGAATGGAAGGGAAGACGGGGTTCGTCCAAGTCTGGTAAAGGCAGGGAATAGGTTCAGCATATAATCAGTGGTAGAACAGGTGAGAGAAGCATTAAAAGCGACCAACCGCAAGTTTCGCCTCGAGCCACGCCGGCATCTCTCCCATCTCGGTCGAGTCGTTCAAGCCCTCATTCCGACTCCTGAGCGCGCTCCGGTCGACGATCAAAGAGCTGCCTTTGCTCCCAGGCGGAGGAGGAAGAGGAGATGACGACTCGACTCCTCCTCTTTCCGGTTCCTCCGAAGCCGCCGACCGATGATGAAGGCGGGCAGGATCGACTCGCCGGCTGTTGCCCGTCCTGGTATCGATCTCCCAGAGTATGTTGGTAGCCGGATCGGTCCACAACATCATCTTGGGTGGTTGCCGGTCGTCTCCGCCGCCCGTGTCGGACTCTGCTGGTCCCGCAATCGCCACCGGCGGCACTAACTCCTTCGAGGCACTCTCGGCCCGCAACGTACGATTCTCAAGACGGCTCAAGCTCCGCACACCGCTCGTCATCGCTGCACGGTCGCCGTTGTCTCCAACGGCGTCCTCTCCCGTTCCCGCCGTCTCATCGCCAGTCTGCGCCGAAGAATCGCTTCGCGGTCGCTTCTTGCGCAGTGGTGCATCGAGACTGGACAAATGCGGCGTCGGCACGGCGAGAAGTAGCGAAGGTGGCTTCTTGGGGAGAGGCGCGGAAGCAAAGCCGTGCTGGACGAGGAAACGCTTCACGATCCCAGTCACGAACGCTTCGATCCTGGCGGGTTCCTGTCGTTTCCATTTTCAACATCAGCGGGGAGTCAGTCTTTAACCCCAAGCATGTGCCTGCGGGAGAAGAACCCCTAGCGCGAGGCAACCCACCTCGAACTCGACGGTGACACCGTTCTCCTGCTCAAAAGCGACGTTGACGCCTCTGGCCGGCACCTCGAGCGCGAGCGCAAAGACCGGATGCCGCTCAAGCGACCGTTTTTGTTGCTGCTGTTGCTGCTGTTGATGTGAGCTCGAGCGCAGACGTGCTGCAGGGGGAGACGGGGCGGAGGCAGCCGAGGCGTGTTTCGCAAAAGTGGAGGCTTCGAAGAGCGAGTTGACGAGTTTGTGGAGGCTCGAATGCGTAGCAGAGAGAGGGCGTGAGTTGACGTCTGTAGGCGCGTCGCAGCAATTAGCCACTGTCTCGGGGTGAGAGGGAAGAAGAGGAAGAGAAAAGCCTACAAATGTGTTGCTGCGCCTTGGTATGCGCGGGCGCGAGCGAGAAGAATCCTTTCGCGCGACACGCTCCGCCCTTGACCGCCTCGATTTCTTCTTCTTCAGCTTCAAACTCGTGCACCTTTTCGACCGCGGCCGGGCCCCAAAGTTGCCGCCACCTCGCACTGACGAGTCCAGTGGGGCTCGGACGGACGCTCAAGAGAGTCTTGGTCCCCGCCGTGTTGGTGGATAAAGAGGAGGTCTTGTCGAGCAAGGAGAAGGCGATGGCTGGATGAATCAAGGCGAGCGAAGCGAGAGTGGCGCGGAGAGACGAGACGAGCGAATTGTGCGCAGCCGGCTTTTCGAGCGCTCGGCGTCGGACGGGGAGCTGTGGGGCGTCGGGGGTGCGCATACAAGTCTCATGAGTGCACCGAACACTTGGGGGACGACTTCTGCCGAGACCATGCGCCCTCGAACATCGGAACTCACGTTGTGAAAGATGTCTCGCACGACCACGCTCGCGCCGTGATTCGGTCGTTCGATCGCGCTCTCGCCGTGCGAAAGACACGTTCCTTGTCGGAGGACGAGCTCGCGCGCAACTGGGTCGTGGACCGTCCGGGTCCGGATCTCGACGGTGGCGACGTACTGCAACGAGACGAGCGCTTCTCCGCGGGAGCCATAGTACGACGACGACGGAGCTCTCACTTGTGACGGGACCTCTTGTATGCCTTTATCGCTGTGGGCGAGAGTGACTTTGCTAGTCGAGTAGCGTTGCGCGCGGGCGAGGCAGTCGAGGTCCTGGGCGGTGAACCCACGTCCGTTGTCGTCGCACCTGATGGTCCAAGTATCGAGGTCGACTGTACAGCTGATCGAGTTTGCGCTGGCGTCAATGCTGTTCTGGACGAGTTCTGCGAGGATGCGAGGGAGCGAAGGGACGACGGCGGCCGAGCGGACGAGTTGGGCGGTGGTGGGAGCGAGGCGGGCGATCCGACTCGGACCGAGGGGCGGAGGATGCTCTTGCAGCAACGGCGCAGCCATACTCGCCCGCTTGCCGGGTCTATAGCCAGTGTGAATGAGGCAAAGTGGGGCCCAAGTTAAGAAAACCGATTGACCGAGTTGACGCGGAAGCAACTCGAGCTCATCTCCCGCTCAAGTCGTGACTGCACTCTTGCATACGCAAGCAGGCCGACAATCGGACAGCCAAACTGCCGTTCTAAAAGTACTCGGACCGATTGAGCTGATGGCGCCTCCGAAACCTCTCGTCGACGACAATTCGTCGTCGTCCTCCTCTTCAGACTCGGAACCTGAACTCACCTTCAAGGTCAACGAAGCGTTCGCCGAAAAGTACGAGGCAAAGAAGCGCGGAGAAGAACTCTCGAAGCGTGAGTCCGACCGCCCGCAAGTCCTCGTAATGAAGGCGCTTCCCTGATGTTGACTTTGCTCGGCTCGCCACCAGTCCAGGACAAGTACGGCAAGGACTATCAACTCGGCGACGAAGACGAAGACGACGAGACCGACTACTCGACCGATGACGAGGACGCAGAGCTCGTCACGCCCGAGGTCGACGCCGCCATCCTCCGCACCCTCGCAAAGATCCGCGCAAAGGACCCGTCCGTCTACGAAGAAGGCCGCGCAGTCTTTGACGGTGAGGATCTACCCTCGGTGTTCGCATCATCTCACGCAGGTCACTGACCCTCGTGTCCATATTCCACCCGAACCAGAGGAAGAGGCCGAGACTGCCGCCGCTCGCAGGGCTGCTGCATCCGGATCCAAATCCGCTCGACAGAAGGCGTCCAAGCCCGTCTTGCTGAAGGACTTTCAGCGCGCGCGGTTGCTCGCCAACGCGCAAGGGGACGATGATGCTGCCGCTCCTTCCGCAAACGCCGAGGCGGCCCTGACTCCGGTCGAAGAGCAACGGCTCCTCAAGCAAGAGATGAAGGCCGCGTTCCTCGGTGCCGGTTCAGACAGCGACGACGAGGACGAGGCAGGTGGTTTGTTCAAGAAGCGGGAAAAGGGCGACGATGAGCGCGCGCGGGAGGAGCAGGACTATGAAAAGTTCCTCGAGTCGGCGGTCGGGAAAAAGGCCGTCAAGGCTGCGCTCGGAGACGAGGAAGCGTTCCTGCGAGAGTGAGCCACGAGTCTTGCGGCATACGTTGCTCATCTGTCCGCGCTAATCTGCTGTGCTCGCAACAGCTACATCCTCAATCGTGGCTGGATCGACCGCGAAGACGAAGCGCATCACATTCCGTCTTACGAGGAGATTGTCGGCGGCGACGACGGTGCTTCCCAGTCCAAATCGAGCAAGAAGGGCAGAGCCAAGTCGAAACTGCTCGAAGACGACGACGAAGTGCGCGACGAGGAGGGCCACGTCTTGAACCCGGGGCTGCGCGATTCGGACGACGACGAGATTGACGAAGAGGCCGAAGAGTTTGAGCATCGCTACAATTTCCGGTTCGAACAGGAGTAAGTTGCACCCTCTTTGTCGTCCGCTTGAAGACGACAAAATCAAAGCTGATGTTGCGCCCACCTTTTCTTCAGCGGCGCCGCCGACCTCGTGACCCACTCTCGAACAGTCGGCAGCACCTCTGTCCGCAAACCGACCACCGCCGTGTCTGCGCGTGCCCGCGCTCGCGAAGCGGCCAAGGAGCGCAAGGAAGCCGAAAAGCTGCAACGCAAGGAGGAGCTGCGACGCCTCAAGGCGCTCAAGCGCAAGGAGGTCGAAGAGCGGTTGGAGAAGCTGTTGGAGGCAGCTGGGAAAGGGACGAAGAACCTGGAGGAGATCGACCTTGACGGCGAGTGGGATGAGAAGAAGCACGAGGAGGCGATGAAAAAGGTCTATGACGAGGAGTACGAAGGACTCGAGGTGCGCGCTCCTGCCCCCTGGGCTACCGCCGTCCACTCGGTATTGACCCGCTTGGCTCTGTCACAGGATGAGGACTTTAAGCCGACATGGGACGACGACATCGACATTGCGGATATCGTCGGTGATGAGGACGGCTCCGACGCCGACGAGGACGCAGAGGCTCACTTGCCCTTCGCTTCGACGTCCGCTCTTCCAGTAGAAGGAGAAGACGACGAGGACGCACTCATGGCGCCGCCGTCGAAGAAGGCGAAGAAGGACAAGAAGGGCAAGAAGGGTAAACGCGGAGACGGCGACGACGACGGTCTCCCGACCGAGCTGATCGAGACGGTCAAGGCGCAAGGCGACTCGGAGGCTGCCCAACTCGCGGACAAGCTCGTCGACGAGTACTACGCCCTCGACTATGAGGACAAGGTCGGCGACGTCAAGACTCGGTTCCATTACGCCAAGGTGCCGGCGGAATCGTTCAACCTGACGCCGGAAGAGATCCTCCTCGCGACCGACGCCGAACTCAACTCGTTCATGTCGCTCAAGAAGCTCGCCCCGTACCGGCAAGACTCGGCTGCGTACCGGTCCAAGCAGGCGCAGAAGCAGCGCAAGAAGCTGAAAGAGCTCCGCGACATGATCCGGAACCGCAAGTGGGGCGAGGAAGTCGACGAGGCGCAGGCGATCGAGGCGCTCGAGAAGCGCAAGGAGAAGAAGCGGAGGTACAAGGAGAACGCAGAGAAGCGAAAGATGGACGAGCTCCGCGCCGAACATGGCGGAGACGATGGCGCCGCGGCGGGCGGTGCGGACGGCGAGCCGCCCAAGAAGAAGGTCAAGCGGGCGGGCAAGTCGGAGCGGAAACGGAAGCAGAAGGAGCAGGCAGCCAAGGAAGCAGGAGGAGGAGGAGCAGCAGCAGCAGCCGCGTAGGGACGTATACCATTGTCTTGGGAAATGCGCGGTCGATACTCCGAACTATTTCCGCGCGTGCTCGGAAAGGAGATCAATGTGGTCATCGATGTACATATTCTGAGCATATGCATATTGCGTACACTAGAAAGCTCGGACTAAAAATTGCCCTCCGGCAAGAAACGCCGAAACAGAGCCCGGCGAGCCGGAGCAGCTGAACGTCATCGAACCCTTTCTCACTTTTCCTCGTCCTGGCGCCACTTGTGCACTTGACCAGACAAGAGACTTACGAGAAATGACCTCGCACCTGCCGCCGCTGGTCCAGGCGACCGCCGGCTCGCTCGGCGCCGTCGTCTCGGGCGCGCTCGTCTTTCCAGCGGACACACTCGTCAAAAGGAACCAAGTCAAGAGGTCCGCGCGGCGACGACCGACCGAGCGTGCGCAGGAAGCGAGCCGGCTCGGGCGACCCGTCAAGGCGAACCATCCGAAAGTCGGCGCGTTCGAAGCGGTCGTCCACACGCTCAAGACGGAGGGGCTCCTCTCGCTCTACAGTGGGCTGGTCCCCGACTCGCTCTCGACGTTGCTGTCCCAGTTCCTCTACTTCCTGTGCTACACGGCGCTCCGGACCCGGCTCGTCAAGCGCAAACAGCGCCTCCAACCGCAAGCCCCAGCCAGCCAGAGCGCCAAAAAAGCCGCTGCGATCCTCCTGTCCCCGCTCGAAGAGCTCGGGATCGGGTGCCTCGCCGGAGTCGTCGCGAAAGGCATCGTATCCCCTCTGTCGATGATCACCGTGCGGGCGCAAACGTCGCGCCAACCGAAGCAGGACGTCGTCGGAGGCAGACCGGGGGACAAGTCGCCCGTCGATCCCGCCGCACGCACGGAAAAGCGTCCGGACGATTCGGACAGCGATGAGAGCGACGATGGGTACAGCAGTGCCCCGAGTACACTCGACTTGGCCCGGGAGATTTACGACGAGCAAGGCCTGGCCGGATTCTGGTCCGGTTTCTCCTCTACGGTTATCCTCGTGAGTAATTTGCGATCCGAGTAACGCCGACACACTTCGCTAATCGAAATGGTACAGACGATCAACCCGGCCATCACCTTCTACGTCTTTGCCGCGCTCAAGCGCGCGCTCATCCCGGCAAAACATCGCCACCACCCGACCCCGACACAAACCTTCCTGTGCGGCGCACTCGCCAGCGCCTTCGCAACCGGTCTCACGTACCCGCTCATCCTCGCCAAGACCCGACTCCAGTTCAAAGCTCCGACCGGCCGGGCGATGTACCGCAACTTGTTGGACGTGTTCCGGAAATCGTTCAAAAGGAACGGCGTCGCCGGTTTGTACCAAGGGGTCGAGAGCAAGATCCTGTTGGGCTTCTTCAGCGAGGGTGTCAAGCTGCTGTTCAAAGACAGGTGAGGAGCCGTTCAAAGCGCTACCACCTCGTTGGTTTTCCTGACCCGATTTTTCCCGCTCCCGATACAGAATCGAGCTCCTCATCGTTCTCGCATACCGAACGCTCGTCGCCCGGCAAAGCCAGAAGTTGGCATGAGAGCACCACGCGCGTCGAAGCCGGCTTCGCTCGAATCATCCATGTACCTATCACAATATCCTTCCGCATCTGCAAATCTGTTTCTGTCGTTGTTTTCCCTTCTCGGCTCCCCCAATGTGACCAAAAATCTTTACCATAGCCTCCTCTTTTCTCATGCAATATCGAACGTTCTTTCCCTCCTCTCTTGTCAAATCACCCGGTCCGAGAATGTGTGTACAGGGTGATCAGCGAACGCGCAAGTCCTCGGCCCTCGTTGGGGGGAATGGACCTGCGCGCACGCGGGAGTAAACACAAGCTTCTGCATCGTCTTCAAAGGGGTTAGATTTAGAAAGGGAACTTGAAGTGCTTGGGGTAGACTGGAAGGAGAAGAAGGGGGAAACGAAGGGAAGGATGTACGAAGACAAACGGGGCAGGGGACAGAAGAGCGGGCGGGCCCTCTCTGCACTCGCGATCCGAACCTCACGCCGCCTTGTTGGCCACCTCGACCTTTTTCTCGTCCTCCTCCTCGATAGAGATCTCGAGATTGTCTTCGTCGTCGGTGTTGCCGTTCTTGCGAGCCCCACCAGCACCTTCCTCCTGCTTCGGCGCCACAGTCCCCGTGGCGTCCTTCGCCTGCTGCTGACCCGGCAAGATCCGTTCCGTCTCTCCTCCTCCTCCTCCGTTGGCGGGACCAGAAGCGGTCGCGAACCGCTTCAACCGCTCCGAGATGTGGTCGGCACTCTCGGCCGGCTTGGGCGCGATCGCACCTCCATCGCCAGCGCCATTCTTCTTGTCCGCCGCCGCCGCCGCCGTCGTCGTCGCCCCCGCAGAAGAAGAAGAAGACTTGTTGAACGTGGCCGAGAACTTGTTCCGGTTGTACGGCGCCGGTCGGTGCGCCGGATGCTTGAAGTGGCAATCCGCGCGAGTGCACGCGGCCCCATAGCGGCAGTTGACCTGCGCCGACGGGTCGCCGCGGACGTCCCACGGGTGAACAAAGACGCAATTCGGGCGGGTGCACGCCGCGCCGAACTTGCACGGCTTCTCGCCCGCGCCAGAGATCGTCGCGGCGGGGGTTGCTGCTGGTGCACTCTCGGACGACACGGCGGCAGCGGCGGCGGCGGGGGAAGGTCGAGGCGGGATTTGGGCGGTCGTACCCGACGAGACGGCCGACGGCGGGTGCGTCAACTGCGCCTTGGAGACGTGCGCTTTCGGGCAGTCCTGCGGGAGGCGAAAAAAAGCGCATCGCCAAGTTAGTCAATGAATTACGGGCGAAAGCGAAGGGCGAGGAGAAAGAAAGACAACACGCACCTTGTCCTCGCATTTGAGTTGTTTCTCGCACGCCTCATTGCTGAGCACCAATCCCGATTCCTTGGTCGCAACTGGACTCGGGTGCGAGTACGGGCACTGGGGCCTCGCGCAGTCGACGCCGTGCTTGCAGATCGAGTCTTGCGTCGGCTTGGTCGGCAGGACGACGGGCGGTCCACCAGCGGCGGGGTGGTGAGGGTGATGAGGCGGGTGCCTGATCCCCCCTGGTCCTCCCATGGGCGGTCGTCCCCCTCCTCCTCCTCCTCCTCCTCCGGCGCGGAAATTCGCTCCCGGTTGGAACGCAGGCGCATTCGGATTAAAGACACCTGCTCCCGCTCCTGATGGTGGTCCCCCAAAGGCCCCGGGCGAGTTCCAAGCACTCTGCATCGCCGCGATCGCGCGAGCCTGCATCTCGGCTCCGGCTTGGGCGACTTGCATCACTTGAGGGGGCAAGCGACTCGAGAGCGGGTGGGCGGCGAGGGCCGGGAAGGGAATGTTGGCGAGGAGGGAAGGGTGAGCGCCCGCGAGGATGGCGTTGATCGCTTGCGTGATCTGTTTGAAAGGCCCGGGGTATCCACGTGGTGTGGTGGCCCTCGCAGTCAGTATCACCTGTCACCGACTCTCTCTCTCTCTCTCTCTTTCGGCGGAGGAAAAGCGGGAAAAATGTACTCACCGCGTCGAACGCAGGCTGCGGCATCCCTGTGTTGTTGACCGGTCCGACCGTCCTCCCGGGCGCAAACTGCGGGTTGTTACCGTTGACGCGATCAAACAAGCTCCTCCCGCTGTTGCCGTTGTTGTTGTTGTTGCCCCCTCTTCCTCCCCCGGCGGGACCGTCGTACCTCGCCCTCTGTGGCTGCCTCTCTCCGCCACCGCCGCCGCCGCCGTCTTCGTGATCACGCTCGCGCGCGCCTCGCTTCATACCAGAAACGGCGGCGCCAAAGACTTGACGTCCTCCGCCGCCGGAGCCTGCTCCTCCTCCGAGTGGAGCAGCCGGTCTCGAAGGGATTGCGTTGTTTCGGTCCGAGGCAGGTCCGGCGGGGCTGCGGTGGGACGCAGGCGCGGGTGCAGATGCAGGCGCAGGTGCAGGCGCAGGTGCGGGTGTGGATGCCGGAGCGGACGAGGAAGAGGCGGAAGAGGCGGAAGCGGGTTCGGGGTAGTGGACTTTGACTTGGTCAAAGAGCCAGTCTACGAACGAGCGATCAAAGTCGGTCCCGATCAGGTCGGACAGTTCGTTCGAGATCTGGTCTGCAGAGCCGGGGGGGTCGTGCACAGTTCAGCAAACATGCAAGCCGTCAAAAGAGGCTCGAGGAGGAGGACACGGACCTGGAGTTTTGCGGTTTCCGAGCATGACGAGGCAGTACTCGCTGGGAGGTGGATCACGGTGGATGTCAGTTCCTCTGTGGCATGCAAGACGGTCCCGCTACACGGTGTGTGCTTAGCTTACGCCATGACCGAGTCGTCTTCAGTGCTCCAGCCGAGATCTGCGAGCTTGTTCTGGATCGCGGCCTGAAGGAGCAGGGCATTAGCTCGGGGTGGCTGGGAGAGTAGATGCAAGTGTGACTCGCCTGGAGTGCTACGCCCTGAGGGCTGGTGGGCACAATGTCGGGTGCCATGACGGACGGACGAGAGCGAGAGCGGTGTGCGTGCTGCGTACGGCGAGATGCGAGTGCAGGCGTGGCAGCGTAGTCCTTGCTGTAACTCTTTTGCTCTCGATGCACTACACTCGTGTGCGCGAGTCTATGGGCAGAGAGAGAGAGCGACGACTTCACCGCCACTCTCGTCTCGACGCCCTTCGACTCCTGTCACAGGCACGTGCACTCCCGCAGCGACTTGGAAGGATGTAAGCAACAGAGAGAAATCAGTCGAATCTGCCTTTGCCGGCCTTTCCGTCCACTCTGCTCGACTCCTGATCCTCTTCCTCGAAATTCCCTCGCAGGGCGCTCATTGAAGTCATTGCCAACGACCGACTCGGCAACAAAGGCAGGTGGCCCAGCTCTTGCGTGAACGCCGAGTGCATGCACTGACCTTGCTTGCTCTCTCCCGCACCCGATCCAGTCCGCGTCAAGTGCGAGTGAGTTTACCACCTCCTCGCCTTCACCTCGCCTCGCCTCGACACAACGCCTTCTGCACCTGCGTACCAGTCTCGACGCTGTACTGATCCCCGCCGTACGATAACTAAACAGCTCGGACGACACTGTCGGAGACTTGAAAAAGCTCATTGCCGCCCAGACCGGTACCAAGGCGTCCGTTTTCTCTCCCTTTCTCTCTCCTTCTCCCTCGCTGCGGCATCAGCTAAAACTGATTCCGTCCGTCCTTCCGGTACAACAGGGAAAAGATCATCCTCAAGAAGTGGTAAGCCAAGCAAAGTCCTAAAACCCCGCCCGTTTCAATGCGTCTCTTGACGAAACATCGTTTCTCGTGCAATTCACTCGATGCAGGTACACCATCTACAAGGACCAGTAGGCTTCTCGCGTTCTCTTCTCTCCTGTACCCTTCACTGGTCCTGACCGCGAGAAACATCCCCGCGTGAACAGCATCACCCTCCGAGACTACGAGGTAACGCTCTTTGCCTCGCGGCGGTCGATTCCTAGGCCCTCTCTCTCTCGCGCCTGACTCTCTTCTGCTCGCTCCGCCCTTACAGATCAACGACGGCATGAGTCTCGAGATGCAGTAAACGGCCCTCGCCTGCAGTCGGCGCCCTCTCATTCCAGTCGAAGAGGACCGTCCAAATCTGGTTTTTTCTTTCCGGTTCACGCATCCCCTTGTTGTAGCTTTCACTTGGTCAAATTCCACCCGCATTATGTTCTTTTAGCGTCACATACGCTTACCGCACGCTGGCTGAAAAGGAGAGAATGATTTCGTCGTCGTCGTCGTCTCGAACCGATTCGGCCGACTGTCATTCTTCTCCACGCCGCCCTTGTCAGAGAAACATGGTAAGCTGGACAGACTGTGCACAGCCATAACAGTGTTCTCAGATCTGACTCGTCGCCACCCTGCCCAGCTTCCCCTCGCGCTCCTGCACGCAGCGCAGAACAAGCCCATGGTCAGTCTCTCCGTCTCGCCTCTCTCCAGCTGACCAAGTCTAGCTGACTGAGCCGACGGTACACACGGCACTTAGCTGGTCGAGCTCAAGAACGGCGAGACGCTCAACGGGCACTTGACGGCGTGCGACAACTTTATGAACTTGACCATCAAGGAAGTCTACCAAACCAGTGCAGTCAGTCCCCCGCCCCCGCTCTCTTGCTCCCAGCGCAAAGCTGACTGTTTATGCCTCACGTGCGACAGGACGGCGAGCGGTTTTGGAAACTCCCAGAGGCCTACATTCGAGGGAACAACGTCAGTCGCTCGCCCGTCACCACTTCCGTCAAAACCTTGCTTCTTTGCAAGGGGAGCTACGGAAGCAAACAAGTCAGGAGGAGATACTCACAACGTGGTTCCACCCCATCCACCCGCGCAGATCAAATACATCCGAGTCGCCGAATCGGTCAGTCCTCCCTGTCGTCTTTCTCTTCCAAAACAAAAGACAAAACTGGTCCATAATACTAACCCACTTTACTCCGTGTCCCTTACGATAGCTCGTGGATCAGGTCAAGGAGCAGGAAGAGGAGAACCGGAGGCGCGGAGTCGGTCGGGGCGGATCACGATCAGCAGGAGGAGGAGGAAATGGACAGTACGGACGAGGAGGTGGTCGAGGAGGTACGCCGCCAGTCCCCCTTCTTCTTTCTTTCCTCCTTTCACAAGCATGCAAGCTCGCGTGACGTCAACTGACTCGATGAACGACCCTTCTCCCCCCCCCTGCTCTCACTCGCACCGACTCGCCTCCCTTTATCGCCCGTACGATTGTTTCTCCATCGACATCGCTGCGCGCACATGTATTATATCGAAACCCGATAACCCCTCCCGTAACCAGGACGAGGCGGACCTCCAGGACGGGGCGGACGCGGCGGCGGTGGATCCGGACGGGGAGCACCGAGAGGCGGCGCCAAGATGGGTCCGTAGGGCGTCGGTCGGTGGTGGCGGTACCCTTGTCATCCTCAGCTCAGCCGGGTCGTGCTCGCATTCGCGGGAGAGAGTCGAAAGCCGGCTCCCGCTGTAATACCCAGCGCCTTCATGTGTGCGGTGATTTTTACCCTGTACTCTCTCTCTCCCCCTTTCCGAGGTCAACGGGCGGAGTGAGCCAGTACGCGACTTGCAGTCCATTCTATGTGCGCTCTACGACGGTGCCATTCTCCAACCTCAACACCCTCCCCACACTGTCCGGGATTTCTTGCTCATAATGCGTAATCAACACCAACGCCTGTTCCGGCTCCAGTTCCTCATTCAAGAACCGGTGCACTTTCCCGACCGTCTCGTGGTCCATGCCCGAGAAGGGTTCGTCGAGGACGAGCAACGGCGGGCGTTTCACGAGCGCGCGGAGGAGGAGGATCAGGGCTTGGTCCCCTGCTGAGAGGGCCGCGAACGGTTGTTCGAGTAGCGAAGGGGTCAGGCGAGGATGGTCGAGTCGCGAGAGGAGGTTCGAGATCGTCTCGGCTTGCGCGGAGGTCGGCCTCCTGTACGAAAAGACCGACTCGAAGCCGGTCACGATGGCCTGCGGTTCGAGTCCTCGTCGTCGTCAGCAGCAGCCCGTCCGTGTCGTGGTTCGGACCCAGGTATTCGGAATGAAGCTCAGAGTAGTGTAGCTCACCTCGTAAGCCGTCAAAGCATCAGGGCCGTAGCGTCGCGGGAAAGCATTAAAGATTTCGGGAGAGACGTGACCAATCTCTTGTTGAACTGCCACACCTCCCCGAGTCAGCACTCGCTCCCTTCCCTGAGCACGACGGTATGTTGTGTGCAACACACTCACGAGTGGCGGTGGCTTGCTTGTCGCGCGGTTTACCAAACAAGGAGACGTCCTCGGTGAAAGACCGCGGGTGGTCTCCCAGAATGATTGCGAGGAGGGTACTTTTCCCGGAGCCTGTTACCGACGTCCGAAACGCGATCAGTGAGATTCAGAGAGTCTCGAAGGGTGCGCTTACCGTTATGACCCGCGAGGAGCCACCGTTCACCCTCCTTGACCGTCCAATCCACCTCGTTCAGCACTTTCCTTTCTTCTTGCCCTTCACTCGGCCGTCCATACGAGACATTGACCCCCTTGAGCTCGATCAGCGCCTTTCGCGGTCCTGCGACCGCAGCCAGGGCTCCGACCTCCTCCTCGCGCCGGAGCGCGCGCTGCCGCCGCTCGAGCCGTTTCTCTTCGAGGGCGGACCGTTCTGCCTCACCCGCTTCGAGGACCGTCCGCGCCTCCGACGTAGCGAGGATCTCGTCTTTGGGACCGAGGAGGAGGCGGTTGTGCGATCGACCGACGTCGACGTCGGTGAGAGCGAGATGGGTCACAAAGGGAGGGAGTTCGTCCTGCGGTCGGAGGATGAGGAGGATACGAGGTGATCGAGCGGCATGGAGCGAAGTGAGGAGCGAAGACAAGAGCTGACGCGAGGACGGATCGAGACCGGCTGCCGGCAAAATAAATGCGCTGCTTCAGTGGTCGCGGCAGAGTGCATGCACCTCACACAGAAACCCTTTGACGTACTGAACGGTTCTTCGAGGATGAGCAATTCCGGCTCGGCGAGCAGTGCTCGCAGGATCCGTGCGCGCCGAGTCTGGCCGTTACTGAGCGTGATCAGGGGCAAGTCGAGGAACGTGGTCATCTCGAGTTGGCTCGCCCGCTGCTCGATCGCCTCGGCGGTGGCGCCCGTCGCCTTCTCGAGGTGTTGTCGGACCGTGACCTTGTCTTCGTCTCGTATAGAGTAGTATCGCGCCGTGTAGTCGTCAAACTCGCCGCTGTGCCCGAGTCGAGTCTTGAAACTGACGAGTTTGAGGATGTCGTCGACGGTGCGGTCTCGAGGTCCGCCTTCTTCCGGCACGCGCTCGACCGGCGGCAAGACTTGGAGGATCGGGTGACCGGCAGAACCGAGCGGATCGAAGCGCACTTGATGCCTCAGGGTGGCGAGGAGCGCCGCGCGTGTAGTCGACGAGGACGAGGGCGCGAGAATGGCCCAGCAATCGGCATCTGCGACGGTCCAATCCAGGTTTCGGAACAGCGCGTGCTCGGGATCGTTGGAAGGGACGCCGAACGGGTAGACCGAAGTTCCTCGCGCTCGAAAGATGGGCGGAAGGGAGGCACGAGCGATCGTATGCCACCTCGAGACGGAAAAGCAGAATGATCGCGACGACGCGAGCCTGTGTCGTCCCGCCGGCGCTCGGACCAAGCTGCAATACATTTTTTTGAGAGAGCTCTGTGTGCTCCATGTTAGGGGACTGTGACGAATAGCGCTTGGAAGGCGATCAGGGCTCACCGAAGGAACGAGTTCAAGTCCAGCTCCTGATTCAAGACGCCACGACACACTGCGCCCCTTTTCGCTCCCTTCGAAAAGGACCTGCCGGCGAAGCGACTCCCTCCCCTGGCACGTTGCCGGGACCGCTTTCTGGCGGGCGTACTGAGGGAGACGCGACCTCACTCGGCCGGGAAAACGGGCGAGCCAAAAGGCGGCGAGGCCATTTCCGGCCCATTACAAGCTGTAATTACAATCAATACAAACGGTAAATGAGCCCGCCGATCCTCTCCCGTCGCGTGCCGCGCCAATCACGCGCCAAAGCATCGCTCGCACCGAGAGAATCTCATCTCGTTCTCGACCGGCGGCCCTAGATTCACAAGCCGAGGAAGGAAAGGTCGCCACTGCACAGGGACAGAGCGGCCCGCGGCAACAGGCGTGCACGCACCCCTTTTTCCGCTTTTCCTTTCAGTCGACACGGCGCTCGACACCCGCCCTCGCGACGCCTCTTCCCGTGGAGCAGAACTTATCGGTGGCACGGTCAGATGATGGCCAAGTCCGGGTTGGCGGCAGCAGGAGCAGCAGGGGCAGGACCGAAGCCGCCTTCAAGTTTGGGTCGACTCGCTCGGTTCGGCGTCTCGCTCTACATACTCGCCGCGATCGTATATACAGCCTACCACCTCGTCGTTGTACCCGCCGTCTCGTACGTCGCAGGGCCGAGCAGCAGTAGCCTGGCTCGACAGGAACAACAACAACAGCCAGCACCGCGCGCAATCTTGCTCGAGGCCAACGTGGCGGCGAGCGCAAGAGACAGCACATCAGCAGTAGAAGGCGCGACGAGCACGACGACGAGCTCCAAGAACCGCCACGCCGCGCTCGAGACGGCCGGAGTTCGAGCAGCCGACATCCGGAGCGAGGACTCGCGGGATCCAGTCTGGGCCGCCGCCGAGTCGGCCGACAAGAAGGGCGCGAAAAAGGCGAAACCGGGCGTGTACCGTCCTCCGGAAAAGCTCCTCGACGGGAGGGAACTCGTCCGGACGCGCGTGCACGGGTTCGACGGTGTCGACTGGGACCAGGATCAAGTTGTGTGGCACCATCCTTCGGCCGATCTGGCGCACTCGGGTCCCAACTCTCCGGAACGGACGCTCAAACTGTATGGGAACAACCCGCGCGGGGTCAAGACGACAAGCGAGGACGAGCTGCTCAGCCTTTCGTTCGGGTCGAGCCTGCAACCGAGCAAGGTGATCCCGTATTACTACCGTGCGACCGAGCCAGATCGACCAGATTTCGACACCGAGGACATCACCATCACGACCCTCGTGACGAGCAATCGGTTCACGGTGTTTGAGCGTCTTGTCGAGCGGTATCAGGGTGCGTCTTTTTTCTTCTGGTTGCCGAAGCGACCGCTGACCTGTTGCTCACGCCTGCAGGCCCCGTCTCGGCAACGGTGCATCTCACGCGCGGCAAAGCGGAAGACGAGATGCTCCGTGCGCTCGACAAGCTGTACACCGGCTCGCCCGTCATGCGCAAGTATGTCGACGTGCACCTCGTGTATGACTCGTTCGACCGGCAGTTCAACATGTGGCGGAACGTGGCCAAGTTCTTTGCTCGGACAGAGGTGCGTCGCTGGAACGGGGCTATGTGGTCACGGCTCGCGCACGTAAAACGATCTCGAGCGCTGACCTCCAAGAGATCCCCCATTCACGTCGCAGTACATCATGATGCTCGACGTCGATTTCTGGCTCTGCACCGACTTTCGATCACGTATGCTCGAATCGCCCGAGATCATGCAGCGACTCCGCGGCGGACTCGCGGCGTTCGTCGTTCCGGCTTTCGAGTTCCACAAGCAGAGCGATGGCGTCGACCCGAGCACGTTTCCCTCTTCAAAAGAGGTACGGCGAGACAAGAACCCTTCCGCCTCTGCCTGATGCAGACGCACAAGTATGCTGACGATTTTTTGTGTCGGTGTCTTGCAGGAGCTCGTCGAGCTCGTCAAGAACGACAAGATCGGCATGTTCCACAAGTCGTGGGCGCCCGGTCACGGCAGTACCAATTACACCCGATACTACGACGCAGCTCCTGGAGAGGTGTATCGGGTGCAGGGGTACACGCATTCGTATGAGCCCTACGTGATCTACAAGAAAGAAGGCTCGCCGTGGTTCGTTGTCCCCTCTCTGTTTGCAGCCGTTCGCTCGGATTTCGTACTCACGCATCCTCCTACTGTAGGTGCGACGAGCGGTTCATCGGCTACGGCGGCAACAAAGCCGCCTGCCTCTTCGAGCTGTACCTCTCGGGCGTCTCGTTCTACGTCCTGCCCGACGATTTCCTGATCCACCAATCGCACGCCTACGCCGAAAAGGCGCGCAAACACGAGCGGAAGTACAACCGCAAGTTGTACACCGACTTCCGGGAGGAACTGTGCTTCCGGTACCTGAACTCGTTCTTGGATCAGATCGAAAGCCCGCGAGCCAAGGTGAGCCCGGTGCGACGCCTGCGTATGCAGGGCGCGCTGCACTGGCCGACGGCCTGGCCGAAGCGGCGCGTACCTTGTTGTCCTCAGGCGTGTCCAGTACTCACATTGTTTCACTCGCGCAGAATCTCGCACTCGAGTGCAAAAAGATCAAGGGCTTTGCGACGACCGCCGCTCGTTTCGTCGCCGCCGCCGGAGGCGACATTGTCCTGCCCGGCTCCACCGCCGCCTCGGTCGCCCAACCGAAATAGACACTACTCTTTCTCTCTATACTGTACAACTCCAAGAGGACGAGCTGGACGACCCCTCGACTTCGACCATTTGAATCGTATACCCCCGCCGCATGGTTTCCCTTCCCTCGCATTGACTCTGGTGATACCCCCCTTAACCTCTCTCCGACCCTTTTTGACATGCATCCGCAACTTTTACCAGTGACCTGGAGTCACACCCACCTGGAGGGTGGTACAGAAGAGAGCTGACTTGCGCGAGAACTTCGACTCGAGAAAATCGTCTCGCTCTTGCTCGGTGCGCCCATGGTCCTCGACCGGGGGTGCTGCATCACTTGCGCGTAGTCTGTCGCTGTACTCTTCGTGTAGTCGTGCTTCGTGAATCCCACTTCTGGAAAAACCTCCGTCGTATTTGAGTCGGCTGTCGCGTCGGTCTGCCTCAACAACACACGGCCGATCGGACACTCTCACACACCATACGACTGTGCTGACGCGTCGCTGTGTTCTTCGGAGTCTAGTGGGACCGCCCACGCCGCTCTCGACTCTAGCTTTCGCCGCTTCAAGACCTTGTTTGCGCGTGGTTCGGCTCCACCTCTACGCCCAGATCCTTGGTCACTAACTTTAGTGACACGAGAATCGCCAATCCGACCACCGAACAGCGCGGCGCTTCCATTGATCAATACGAGCACAGTCGACCCGCCTAGACTTGTCGGCCTCGTCACATCCAGCCGCGCGAACAGAGGGCCTTGAGGAGGCGTCAGCCAGGTCATGTCGACCGCCACGCCCATGGCTCCGAACGGGTTCGCGACGGGCAGTCCACAAGTCCAGAATCAAGCCCTCGCCAACCAGTATGCCGGCCAGCCAGACGCAGGCCCGAATCGTCGTCCCAGCATGTCCGCTTACGGCGTTGCGGCCCCGAACGTCCTCCCTGTGGCGACCATTCCCTCGGCAGTGCAGGGAATGCAGCTCAGTCAGATGCAGCAGCAGGCTCTCCTGCAGCGTAGTCAGCACGCCCTGCATCCATTCTCGGCGGCAGCTCCACCTTCGGCTGTTCCTCCTCCTCCTCCTCCCCGTCGACCGACCGGTCCACCACCCGCACCAGTAATCGAACGCGGTGAACTCGACAAGGGCGCACCTGAATGGAAGGTCCCACTCCGCAAGTCGACGACTGTGATCCGCGAAACCGAGCCGGGCGAAGAGTTTCCTTCCATTTCAGAAAAAGACCAGCGACGGATCAAGCAGTGGATGGAACGCGACGCGGCGTATGAAGACGAGGTCATCGCCGCAAATTACGACTTGCGCGTATCGATGCAGACGCTTTTCCATCAAGCCGCCCGCGAGCAAGACTGGCTCGGGTACCCGACAGATCCGCAGCATCGCGGTCCGCCTCGCATCCAATTTCCGGCCGACCGGCGAGCCGAGCAGGCGAAAGGGACGCGAGGATCGTACCGAAAACCGGTGCCCTTGTACGGAGAATCCCTCGGAAGCATCTGACGGCAGCGCAAGTCACTGACGCCAAAGCATGATCCGCAGGTCGAAATCTTACGCTCGCGCGATCTCAAAGACTCAAGAGGTCCTCGTGCCGATACGGCTCGAAATCGAGTGGGAAATGTACAAACTGCGAGATACCTTTACTTGGAACCTGGCCGGTATGTTTCGCCTCTTTTTCGCCGTCCACGCCACATCTCCGGTAGGCTGACACCCCTCTTGCAGAAACCGCCATCACTCCTCAGATCTTCGCTTCCCACCTCTGCGCCGACTTCCGGTTACCGCGCGAACCATTCGAGCGAGAGATCGTCAACGCTGTGCAGAAGCAACTCACCGAGGCGCAGCTCAGTGCGTCGTACAGCGACCATCTCGCCGATCGCTTGACCACGGCGCGTGAGGAGAGTCGGCGCTGGCTCGAAGGAAGGGCGGCCAAGCGTCGAAGAACCAAGAGGTCGGAGGTGGAGGTCGATGCGTCCCGGAGCGAGGGCGAGAAAATCGGCGCAGATGCAACAGAGGGGTCTGATGATGGCGAGGATGGCGCCGCTGAAGCCGCCGAGCTATTACCCTTGAAGGATTTCTCCAACCCCTCGGATGAGCTTCGATTGGTGATCAAGGTACGCTCCGCCTTTCGAAAGCTTTGGACGCGACGCACACGTGCGGTCGAAACTGATGGCTCGGAGCCCCTGCAGCTCGACATCACCCTCGACTCTATCCAGCTTGTCGATCAGTTCGAGTGGGACATCAGCGACCCGAACAACAGCCCGGAAGCTTTTGCCGAAGCGTTTGCGGCCGAGCTGGGCCTGACCGGCGAGTTTGTGTGAGTTTCCCCATCGCGGATCCTTCCGAGCACTGGACTTCAGCTGACGATCCTTCCGATGCGCAGCACCGCAATCTCCCACTCGATTCGCGAGCAGATCGATTTCTACACGCGATCGCTCTGCATCCTCGGCTACGCGCCTGGGCGCGGCATCGCCGACGAGGAATTGCGGCGCGACTTTCTGCCGCCGTTGCAAGAACCGTTCCGCACCGACACGGCCGACGACTTTACGCCGGCTCTCAATCAGCTCGCGGCAGAGGAAGTCGAGCGGCACGACCGCGAGCACGAGCGCGAGATCCGCCGGAAGCGTCGGCAGACAAAGGGCCGAGGCGTCACTCTGCCGGACCGGGAACCGATTCGGACGCACCGCACACTGCTCCCTCGGCCGTTGCCCGGTTACGTCACTGTTCAGTACGACGAACGGCACGACAAGGCATGTCCGCAGCCTGAACTGTCGCTGCCGTTCCTCCTCGAGACGAAGGCGTATCCGCCAAAGCCTGCCAACGTCGAGACGGTCTCCAACTCGCCCCTGAAGCTGGTCCCGGCCAAGGACAAGGCGACGAATGCAGGAGGGTTGGCTGCGACGGCGGCCGCGAATCGGTACCGCAAGGGCCTCGCTCAAGGTGATTCTGCGGCGGACGTTCTGACTCCACCCCCGCGACCACCGCCTCCCAAGATCGATCCGGTCCCGCTCGGTCTACACGAACACATCATCGACGGGCAGTGGTTTTGTGCAAACTGGTGAGTCTCTCGTTCCCTTTTGGCGTGTGCGTCGCCCTTGACTGATCAGCGACGGGTGCCCCCCCGCAGCGGTTGCCCCGGGAGCATCGCAGTCGGACGTCGCAAAGGCCCGACGGGCAAGGACAGTTTGTGTGGCGAGTGTGGTGAGTCCGAGATTCTCCGCCCGCCATGAAGCACCGTCGGCGTCTTGACATGTTGAGCGCATCGCAGGGAAGTACTTTCACCGCTACAAGCGGAACCGGCCATGCGTCTACACGCGCGAATTCGAGCCTCATCAGGCGCTGGTTGCACTGCAGCCTCCAAAGAAGCAGCGTCGTGGACGCGGACGGGAACCAGGCCGTGTCGGGGCGATCGCGAGCGAAGCTGCTCAGGCCAACCAGGCAACTCCGACGGCCCGTACGAGCAGTCGGGGCACCCCGGTTTCGCAAGCCCTTTCTCCGGTGTCGTCCGCGCACGAAGGAGACTCCGACGACGACGAATCGTCGGCGCCGTCGCTCAAGAGGAAGCGCGTCGCGCAGTACGGTTCTCCCGATCGACCGTTCGTCCAGTCTGATTCCGGCAATTCGGATCTTGATTCCGACGACCCCGAAGGATACCCACCCGTGACCCGACAACGGTCCATAAACGCTACTACTCCTCCCGCGCAATCGGTCGCGCCAACGCCGAGCACGTCTCAAGCGGCAGCGGGCCCATCCGGGTTCTACGGAGGACCTGTGAGTCTTCGGATCTCCATAGCTTGACGCGTTATACGCTTACTAAAGTGATCCGATCCCTCGCAGGAACCGGAACCGTGGATGCTCGCTGCGGCGGCGGATCTGCGGGCCAGGCACGTCGATGAGCGCTTCGAGTTTGTCCCGCGCCCGCGCCCCGACCCCTCAAGGCCGCAGGAATGGCGAGTTCGGTGTCTCGATTGTCCTGGCAAGGTGAGCTGCGCCACATCCTGAATTGCGGCCCTCTCAAAAAGTTGGTTTGACCGAATTCTTGACCTTTTTGCAGGTGTACAACCTCGGACCGGGTGAAACGCTCGAAGGCTACACCATCCACTTCAAGAACCGCCAGCACCGCATTAACGTAGAAATGCGCGTGTCGCGCGCGTGAAACGCATACACATTTGCCGCGCACAAGATTTCTGCCGTCTCGGTGAGACAGGTGAATCGCCCCTCGCATCTGATCCGCGGCCGCCGAGACGAATCCAGACTGCAGGTGGAGCGATCATCCTCGCCGAGGTCTTAGTCAGCGTCTTTCGTTGATGCTGCGGATGTACTGCACATATGTACGGGGAGTCGGGGACCCTGACAGCGCGTCCAACTCGGACTTCCTGCCGGCCGCGACTTGCTTCATCATTTGTATGGAAGACGAGCTCAAAGCCAGCATCAATGAGTAACGTATCCCTGGGTCCGGTACAGCATGGTGTGAGCTTTCGCATGTCAGATTCTGCGACTCTGTATACAAAGTCGAGCCGGGCAAGCCATTGCAACCTTCGACTTGCTTTCACGACCGCGGTTGGTTAACTGGTCGGGAACGGCAACACCGATGAATCGACAGAGCCACGTATCGATCTGCCTGAAGTCTTTTTGCAGAGTGGCATCTACCGTTTGCAGTCAAAGCCGTCAGTGTAGTCATAAGTCCCTTGCTGGAAATTTCGGCGGGACGAGCACTGCTCGACGAGCACGCGACATGCGGCGGTCAATCGCGTGGCTCTCATCGCCTCATATGTATATGTCTGATCGCCCAACACGAGACACGTCGCTCCGCTCAGCAGCTTGAAGCCCCGAAACTCTGCGTCGACACGTTTCTTTTTGCCTACTGTACCTCCAGGAGCGGCAGATCAAGCTCGCCCATCAGATGACCAGAATGAATGGCCCGTGTGCACAGAGTTGAGCAGGCGCGTGTTGAAGTGTAGCGGCGCCGCTCACATATGAGCAATTGCAACCGCATCTCCGAGCGGCCGTCGCGTCTTGAGCTCGCCTGCTGAGAAGCACGATCAGTGACCGGAACCCTTCTCGGCAGCCAGAGAGTTTCCTTTTTGCTGTCGATCAATCTTCCCATGTATTCGGAAGCTCAGTCCCGGAATCGCGTGGCCAGATCTACTTTATGCAGTCGATCACTCTCGGCGTTGGTCGGCGCCCGCTGCGGCATGCTCATCCAAGACGAGGCAGGCCAGGGATGCCATCAGGAGCCGCACAGGCACATCTGCTGACTGTACATACATACAACCACGCTTCCAGCGAACCTACGCCCATCCAGCTGCTGCAGAGCGTCTCTCCGAACCTCCAGGAGCACCTTCACCGGAGTCCCGGAGGACAGCCTCTTTGGTACGAGGAATCATAGACGAGATCCCCGGCTCGCCGCGACTCTCCTCGTGCTCGACTCGTTTGTCGGTCCGCAACTCGCCTCTCTCTCCCAGGACCGCCGGCTACGAGTACGTGACTTGCGGCTACGCGGCTTAGCCCGATTCCTGTGGCGCTGACTTGACCAGTCTTTCCTCGAGCAGACCATATCGAATCGTAGCCGCCGCGCTTTCGCTACCACGGTCTTTCTCGTGTGTAGGTCTCCGCATTCCCGGCGCCATCTGCCGCACGACCTCTTGCTCCGATGGGGGGAACTCTGCACGACGGCGGGAGCTTTTCGCCGCGGCGAGTCATTCGGGTACGTTGGAACGAGTTACCTGCGCCGCCCTCGAAGATCCCGTTCCTCACCCTTCGGTCTTGGGATCGCAGACGCTCCCTTCCCGGTATTCTCCGGATGCAGAGGGAACCGATTGCAGTTTGCGGGTCGATGTCGCTGCGGATGGAAGTGGCGGCGTGACCCATTCGGCGTCGACCATGTCGCTCACGCTCCCCTTGCACAAGCGACGCTGTATATTCGTCGACTCGACGCAGCAGATCATTGCAGCAGCGTCAGGTGACGGCTCGCGGGATCGGCGCAGCAAACGAAAAAGAACAACGTCGTCGCAGCTCGACATCCTCGTCTCGAGTTTCGCCCTGTCCGACTCGCCAAGCTACGAGACTCGAGAAGAACTCGCCTCTGTATGTTTGCCCCATCGACTCGTCATTGCTGTGGAAACTCGCGCTAATCCCTTTCGATACAGCGGTGTGACATGACTCTCCGAGAAGTTCAGGTGCGCATCCCCTCGAACAGGCGCTTAAGGCCGAGAGAGTTTGGCTACTGACCGCTCGCTCCTTTGCAGGTCTGGTTCCAGAACCGGCGAGCCAAAGTGCTGCGAGAGCGCCAGAGGGGTTCCGCGGCCAACTCCGCAGCTTCCAGGTCGCCGACTCCTCACAACGACGCCAGCACTTCGTTCCACCCGGCTCTCTCCTCTCAGAGTCGATGGCGACCCGAGGCGCGCGTCAATCACGCTGCGAGCGAAGCTCTCGGCCGTCGGGCTCCGTCACCACGTTGTCCGCCCGCGGCAACCGAGGAGTGGACCACGTTTTGGCGGGAGCAGCCGGAGGCGCTCGTTTCGCCCACCGAGTCGTACTCGAGCTCCGACAGTCTTTCTGTACCGGAATCAAACCCGTCCCTTGTCTCGCCCGGAGCGCGCTCGGCTTCGAGTTATTTTTCCATCGACGAACCGACCACGCCACTGAACCTCCCTTCGCCGACAAGCGCCTTTTTCCGGTTGGCACTCGACTCGCCCGGAGCGACTACCTCGCTCGACTGGTTCCTCGACCACAAACCACAATCAAGTCGAGCGTCCGGTCTCGTTGGCGGCGTCACTTCGGTGCCGCCACTGAGTCCGCCAGATCCCCGCGACCGGTCCCCGCCACCCCCGTCGCTCTCTCGCCTCGACAACAACGACGCTATGGCACATCACAGCGTGCGATCGGCCCCTGCGAGTCCGACAAGCGGGCTGCGGGGGCACTCGCACCGACTTCCGTCGTTACGCAACTTGCTCAATCCGGACCCTGCCGACATCGAGCGCGGAGAGGCAGTCCTGCTGAAGCGGTCGCTTTCCGACGGTAGCCGACCCTGGTCGCCACCGCGCAGCAGCGTTGTTGCCCGTCCGCTTCTCGGAAGACGACTCGCCACTTTCGACGAGAGCCGCCTCGCTACGATCGTGTCGCGCAGCCCGTCCGTAATCGACGTCGAGTCAGCGTATGGAGGTTCGACCGCCGGCAGCCGGCGTACTTCCCTCACTGTCAGCCTCGGACCGGGAACCGATTCCGGCTCGACGGTCTCTGCAGCAGTCGCCGCGAAGCCGAATTATGGATCCGCTGGACTCGGCATCTTGGCCGCCGCCGCCGTCCTCGTGGACAACTCCTGAGCGGTGGACGTCGCCTGCGCCTCTTTCCTCTCTGTCACATATACTACCCTGCCGCATCACGTCGACCGAATGCCGGCGCGGCGTGAATGCAAAACCCCTTCATGTAACCAGTGCCTCCGTATTATTCCCCTCGACCACACCGCATACCACGCTAGATGTCTCCCTTTTGACGATCAAGAAATACAAGAAGTTTGAACCACGTGCTATACGGGGATTTGCTCGCTGCTGGCCGTGGTGGCAACTTGAACGTAAGCTCGATACGCACTGATCAGTGATTCTCGACATCTTTCGGTGCGGTCTCGAGACCGCCCGGACAGGTCCAGCCTTCTTCCCAGCTGTATACGAGTGGGCAATGCATACAGTTTGAGTTCGCATTGCATCCAGTGCTGCAATATGTCGTCAAGAGGGTCTCCAATTGTGGCTTGCTTTTCGGACACGGGCCGGCGGCGCTCAAGCTGTCCGAAATTTGAAGGCGAGCGGAGCGGAGACGACGCCGACGGCCGCGCTGCCGCTGTGTCATCATCATCGAGAGGGAACTCCCTTGAGAACAGCCACACACCTCGCCACCTTTGCATGCTCGCAAACAGCTGGCGCAACAGAGCTGCAACTCTACGTACATCACTCAGGACTTTCACGACCACCATGGCTGGCAACAACAAGCGCGTCGACCTCGAGATCACCTCGGGTGAGAAGGCCGACCGTCCCCGCTCCCTCCTCCTTACGCCTCGCTGACTATGTAGCACCAACACTATGCAGACTCGATCTGCCCGTTCTGCTTCATCGGCAAGCGCCGCATCGAGGAAGCGATCCGCCTGGCGAAAGACGAACACCACCTGCCCCTCGACTTTCACATCCGGTTCGCGCCCTTCCTCCTCGACCCGACGCTGCCCGCCTCGCCGGGGGAGAACAAACGCGAACGGTACCGGAGGCGGTTCGGCGGAGCCGAACGCGTGCAAAAGATGGAGGAGCAAATGCTCGAGCGCGGATTGGAGTGCAACCCGCCGATCAAGTTCTCGTACGGAGGCGTCGTCTCGCAGACCACAGGTGCGCTCTCACACTCGCCCCCGCATGCGTCCATGGTCATCTCTCCGCTGGGCTGTACGGATCTCTCTGTGTGC
This sequence comes from Rhodotorula sp. M30-05A-2, assembly GCA_023628275.1. Classification (NCBI taxonomy): domain Eukaryota; kingdom Fungi; phylum Basidiomycota; class Microbotryomycetes; order Sporidiobolales; family Sporidiobolaceae; genus Rhodotorula; species Rhodotorula sp. M30-05A-2. Next base: position 862 of record JAMALC010000155.1, on the reverse strand, counting down.
AGACTCGCACCGCCTGATCGAAAAGGCGAGAGAACTCAAAGGCGAAGAGGGTCAACTCAGGCTCGTCGAGCGGTACGCCCTTTGAGACCTCTCGGCGCAACAATGCTCGTGCACCCCGACTCACTCCTTGACTCCTAAATTGATCCGAAACAGGCTTTTCAAGACTTACTTTGAAGAAGAAGGCGACCCCGGTTCGCACGAGCTCCTCGCGCGCGACGCCGAATCCGCCGGGATCATGTCCGCCTCGGAGGCGAAAGAGTTCCTCGCCTCGGACGAGTTGAAGGACGTCGTCGCGGCGGGAATCCAAAAGGCGCAGATGCGGGGCATCTCGGGCGTGCCGTTCACCATCATCAATGACAAGTTGGCCATCAGTGGCGCGCAAGAGACCGAGACGTTCTTGGAGGTGTTCAAGAAGATCGCCAAGGGCGAATTGGAGGCGTAGGAGTTTGAGTGGTGTAGATTGTGGGGTTTATGTATGTACGCGAGGAGGAACTTCCACATGTTCAAAAAGTACACTTGATCGTGCGAGACGCGACTGGAAGGCTTTGCTTTGGGACGTCTCTCCATTGGGTTCTCTCTTTCCAAGCCAAGATCCGAAGTGTGTGGGTATATCTACTATTAGACAAAAAGTTGCAGGGTGATCTGCTTGTTCGCTCGCTTCTCCTGCACGACACGAGAGGAGAGAGCGAACCCGAACCCCCCTCTTCCTCGCTGCCTCACTGTGCCGCGTGCCGTGTGCCGTCACGAGAAAGAGATGGGTTCACGCCGGGAGTTCGAATTTTTGGCCCTGGAGGACTTTGGTGTAGTAGATGTAGAAAAAGTCGCTGTAGAGGGCAGTTTGGACGATCCCGGCAATGACGGC
>JAMALC010000154.1:0-43480 GCA_023628275.1 Rhodotorula sp. M30-05A-2 | reverse complement strand
GAGATCGCCCAGGACTTCAAGACCGACCTCCGCTTCCAGTCGTCGGCGATCGGTGCCCTCCAGGAGGCCGCCGAGGCTTACCTCGTCTCGCTCTTCGAGGACACCAACTTGGCCGCCATCCACGCCAAGCGTGTCACCATCCAGCCCAAGGACATCCAGCTCGCTCGTCGCCTCCGCGGTGAACGTTCGTAAGCTCGTCCTCGGCCTCGCGGTCGTCGGTCTAGCAGACTTTGGACTGCAGTCTCGTCGTCGCCGCCACATGACGACGTCGAGCCGGTGGAGGAGAGAGGTTCCAGTCGGTGGAGGATGAAGGGCTCCTCGTCGTCGACGCAGCGGGGAGTTCGCTTGTTCTGTTTCCGTTTTCGAGTTTCTGTGTGCACTTCCTCATACCTCCCCGTTTTTTCCAACCCCCCTTTTTTGATTACACATGTTGTGCCCTCTCACCATCGATAGCTTTTGTTCGCGCAACGCGAAGACTTTTGCCTCCATCTCCCTTGTCTTGGGCTTCCGTCTCCGAGTGCATGCATATGTGCTCGTTCTCACCACCGCATCTTTGAGTCGACTAACTTAAGACCTATGGAACGGTTGAATGGTTCACCCGCTCCGTGTGCAGCAAAGCCGATCAGTCCAAATCGATGCGACGGTGTGTGGACTAGCGTGGCGGCTCGCATTTTCCTGCTTTTCCCCACCACATGCTGCTGCCTGTTGCGATCAGCCTCTGCGCTGTCGTAGCTGTCCGCGAATGCCGGCCGGTGCATCCGGTGGATTCAGACGCATGCTGCGGTTCGGTCGTCTGCAGGCCGGAAGAGCCACATCCTCGCTGTGGGGACGCTTTCCTCAGCAGACTCGAGCGGACGATCCTGCTACGCTTAGCTTCCCTGTCTCGACTTTGCGAATTGGCTCCGCTCCGTGCTTCGAAGGTCATGCTCGGATCTGCACTCGCGAGCGCTGCGGCGCTGATCGCGCTCTTGCCCCAGGCGGCTCAAGCTTCTCCCGTTCGCCGCTGGGGACTCGACTACAAACCTTCCGTCACTATCAAGAACGGTACCGTCAACGGAGCCTACTTGCCGACTTTCGACCAGGATGCTTTCTTGGGCGTGCCCTTCGCGCAGCCCCCGGTCGGAGATTTGCGCCTGCGTCGTCCGCAGAGCCTCAACACTTCCTTTGCCGGAGGCGTCTACGAGGCGACGGAATACTCGCCTTTCGTACGTTAATGGCTCACCAAACCGTGACGATTGCTGACCTCGCACCCAACAGTGCCCGGGCGTCGGTGGCGATGACTGGCCGTACCCGCTCAGCGAGGACTGCCTGCGCTTGAACGTAATCAGGCCGACCGGCGCCAAGGAAGGAGACAATTTGCCTGTCGGCTACTGGATCTACGGAGGTCGGTCTCCGCTCACCTGCGAGTTAGGCTGCCGCTCGTTCCGCTGATTCGCGTTTCACCTCTCTCCTCGCAGGCGGCTTCCAGATGGGCGGTAACGCCGACCGTCGAAGTGAGTGCGCACGATTATGACAACCGGCGACTGTATCGGAGCTCACTAGGCCGTGATCTCCTGCCTGCAGACAACGCGAGCTACATTGTGCAGCGCTCGGTCGAGATGGGAAAGCCGATCATGGTCGTGCAGGTCAACTATCGAGTCGCCGCGTTGGGCTTCATGTCGTCCAAAGAACTCGAGCAGGAGGGTCAGTTGAACAACGGCCTTTACGATCAGCGCCTCGGCTTGCAGTGGGTGCAGGACAACATTGCGAAGTTTGGAGGAAATGCGGGCAAGGTCACCATCTGGGGAGAATCGTGAGTCTACACTCTTCGCCAGCCTTCCGCAACAGTCGAGCTGATCGCGCTGTCTCGAACCACGCAGTGCCGGTGCCATGTCTGTCTCGAATCAGATTCTCGCTTACGCCGAGACGGAAACTTCGCTCTTCCATGCCGGCATCCTCGAATCCGGCACCTCGTTGACGTCAACGTTCCCTCCGATCTCGACGGCATACCAGGCTCACTTTGAGACGGTGGTCAACCAGACCGGCTGCGCGAGCGCGAGCGACGCCTTGACCTGCCTGCGTGGTCTCTCCCTCGACGCTTTCAACTCCTCCGCTTCCGCCTTTGGCTGGAGCCCGGTCATCGACGGGGAGCTCATCTCGGACTATCCGTCCAAGGTATTCGCCGCTGGTAAATATGTCAAGGTTCCGCTGCTTATCGGAGGTGCGCACGCCTTGGTCATTTCCATGTCCTTCTCAAGCGGGCCGTGCTGACTTTCTCGACGCGACAGCCAACACGGACGAAGGGACGGCGTTTGGTCCCAAGGGAATGAATACGACGGCGGACCTCAAGAACGTCATCCAGAAGAGCTACCCGCAAATGAGCAATTCGAGCGTCGAGCGCCTTCTCGAGCTCTACCCGAACGACCCGCGCATCGGGTGCCCGTACGAGACTGGAGACGCTCTCGTTTCTACTGGGCCTTTGGACAAAGTCTTCAACGCGATCTACGGGTACGTCCGAGCTTCATGGTCCTGCAGAGTGGCTGCTTACTTCTCTTTCTCCCGACCGAACAGAGACACCTACATGGTGGCCGGCCGCCGATACATGGCGGAACAGATGGCAAAGTACAAGCCGGTCTACTCCTATCGTTTCAACCAGCCGCCTGACAACGTCACTATCGACGTCGGCGTGAGTGCGGTATCGTCGCGGCGCCAATCTACCCGAATCATGGCTGATGTCTCCACGGATCCTCTGTCTGCAGGCTACTCATTACACCGAGGTTGCATTCGTATTCAGCGTAAGCTCTTCCATGTACCGAGTAGGTGCCGCGTGAGTGCTGAAACGAATACCCTGCGGGCAGTATCCCTTCCCGACGGCAAACACTCTCAGCACTCGCCCGGGCGACGCCGAGCTCGCACAGCTCATGACTTCGCAGTGGGCGAGCTTCATCCACGACCATACGCCGAACGGGAACCAGGTCACGAACGCGACAACCTGGCCAAACTACCAGGAGGGAGCAAAGAACTATGTGTTCCAGCGCCAGGCGTCTTACATCGAAGCAGACGATTTCCGTAAGGAATCGATCGCGTTCCTCAACTCGCTCGGCACTCAGCTCTCACACTGAGCGGCGAACGCACCCTTACGGGAGCGTCTCTCCGTGCCTGTCAAGTCATCCGTTTTGTAGCCAAAGAAGTAAAGGGTCGAGTAGCTGGGAATCAACACAGTCATACAGACTGTTCTACCTGCGTGGTATTGTCAGCTGAGACGCAGAGCTAGAACAGACCCTTCGAGTTTCTCTTTGATTCTGCCCTGACTACGTCCATCGTCCAAGAAAACGACTTGTCTGGCGGCTTTCCTACCGGCAGGCTATCCGGACTAGACCTCGTTATTTGATTCGGACCGCCCATCTCCCTTCATACGGATACGAATAAGCTCTGGCGCTATTTCCATCCGGAACGGTCGGTGTCGAGCCGGAAAAAAAACATGGGATCAAGTTCAGTTAATTGAATGCGCCACCGAAGCGGAGCTCAGGAGCGAGCGGGGTGCGTACCGTCTCTTTGCATATTCGTCGCCGTCTGAAAGGTCGCCTGCAGGTGGTGAACAATGCCCTACCAATGTTTCAGATGCGATACTATACGGAAACAGGGATGCGGTGGTGCGAGGAAAATACAGACAGCAGGTAAGAAACGATCTACAGAACAACAAGTCTTGACGGAGCGAGCCCATATGTACGTACTCTGAATGAGATATATCTTATCTATGGTTGAGACCGGCGCGGACGGGAGAATCAAGAGGCGGACAAGGGGATGAAATCACGTGCGCATGAAGACCGGCATGGGCGCCATCTCGAACGTCGGCATAACCCATCTCTGCCAGCTCCACCTGCTGACGGGAGGTATACCGTGCACGAGTCCGAGTGCGAGCCAGCTCCTACCGGCGATGGCTTCGCCGAGGAGGACGATCCAAACAGACGTCCAGACCTTGCCGGCCCACCCGCCGACCCTCTTGCGCGTTACGAGTGTAAATAACTGCTCCAATACGATTGCGACCGGTTGCGAGAGGAAGAAGATCCAAGTCCCGTGTCGCTCGATGAAGGACAGGGCGGACCAGGGGCGGAAGTAGGCCGACGAGAGCGGGATTCCTTCGGTTGCGAGGAACGCGAGTCCGGACGCGGTCGGTTCAGTATCCGTCCGCGCAGAGGTGAACGCTGAACGAAGTACGGGTCAGTACAAGGATTGCCTCGCCAAGAAAACAAAAGGGGCCTTCGTCACACCTTGCCAGTGCATCCACGCGCTCCCGGAAAAGACAAGAAACGCTCCGAGGAGCGCCCCATCCCGTTTGGGAATCCGCAAGCGCTTCGCAAGCTTGGTCATCGGGTTGAACAAAGTACCGGTCAAACTATTTGCTCGCGGGGAGATGCAGCTGTCAGCCTTTTTTATTGTTGGCCCTGATCGCGCGCGGAGGAAATGGAACTCACACTGCACGAAACAAGAAATGCCACCGCCGGCTCCAGAACGCAGCGACCCCTCCCTCGCCGAGGCGGCTGAACGGTTGGTTGAACAAAGGCGGGTATTCGCGGATGTCGAACGTGTCGCGCCATGTCACGTTGCGCGCCCACGAGACGTGGTCGAGCGTGTAGTTGATAATGTGGTGTAGGAGGTAGAAGCCAAGCGTAGCGCCGCTGAAGCCAATCTTCATCTGGACCCAAAGCGACAGGCCGACGCAGATCCGGGCGAGGAGGGACGAGATGAAGACGGCGACACAGGAAGGCAGGAACGGCACCTTGTCCGCGAGAAACTGGGCGAGGAGGCCGTCGCGGTCGACGACTTGCAAGGCGATGCACGCGGTGCTGATCGCGCTCGAAGTTACAAACGACTCGATCGCGCCGACGATGAGGGCGCGTTCGCTCTCGGCCGGAGGCGGCAGTTTGCTCATCGGCGGACCAAAGACGTATCCCGTTCCTCGCATGCTCGACAACAAGTGCATCGCGCTCGCGAGGATGTGGAGAGGGTGTTGGCGCTGTTCGGTGCCGAGCGCGTTCGACGAGGAAGCGCTGAGGGCGTCGAGGTTGACGGGAGGCGGTGCGGCCGAACTGACGGATGGGGGGTTGATGGCCTCGAATGGCGGGGACGGCGAAGGGGTAGGCAAATGCGGGACGATCATGGTCTTGGCCATGAGAGCCGAGTTGGCCGCGGTGGCAGGGTTCTCGCCAGGTCGGATCGGTTTCGGCGCGACGAGCGGCTTCTCTCCTCCCGAAGCGGCGGCGGCAGCAGCCTTGTCGATACTTTCCAGAGTCGGTGGCTTCTTGACGCCTTGCGCCTCTTTTGACCTGTCGCCGTCGAAGCCGACCCATGCGAGTTCGGATTGACGATCTCGCTCGTTCATGAAGGACCAGTACAAGGCGAGGAGGATGGCGTAGGGCGCAAAGATGCCCCAGCGGAAGTTGGCCGCGACGGCGAACTGCACTCGGAAGGGAGTCAGTTATGAGATAGCAATGCCGAGTAACATTTCTGCTCACCTCCGCCGGTTCATGGCGGTGGAGGTAGGGTGCGTTGTAAGCAGCATAGACGGCGGGGTAGGCGAGGGCGAGTCGGAGCGGCCTCGAGTAATGGGTCGGGATCGCGGGCTGGAGCAGGACGGCGAGGAGGAAGAGCGGAATCGCGAACGAGAAGGCCGAAGGTGGCAAGATTTTGAATTCGAGCGGCGGTGCGGCGGCCGTGGCAGTCATGGCCAATGCGTTCCAGACTTGGGGATGTTGTCGTTGTTCCCGAAGAACTAGCAGAGCATGATTGACGACCGTCTCTGAAGCGGAAGCCGAGAGCGCTCGTCGCGTAAGCACCAGCGATTCAATTCGGACGGATGCGACGGCGGCGAGTCGGCGACAGCTCGCGGAGCCCGCGGAGCGCGCTTCCGTCGAATGCGTCATCGGTTCGATCATTCATTGTCGACTCTCGACTTGAACGGTCGAGGGCGAGCAGCAGACTGCAAGCACGGAACAAGCAATGGAGGGCTCGCAGCTCGAGAGCCGGGTCGATAGCTGGCCGGAGGAGGTCGCGCTCGTCGTCGCCATCGCTGCCAAAGGTGCGCGCACCGTCCGTCCTTATCTCTGCCTCACACTTGCTGATCCTGAACGCATGGAAACCTGTAGCGTCGACCCTGCACATATTGAATGGTCGCTTCGCTGAACCGCTCAGCCTCGAAAGCTCGGAAGAGTCGGCGGGCACTGCAGAGCCAACTTCAACCCCGGGCCTCGACGAGAAGGCGCCGTCTTCACCCACGCAAAGCGAGGCGCTCGGCGCAGCGACGACTCGGATGGCTGCTTTGAAGCGCGAGACTGCGCAAGAAGCGGCAACGTGGCTCGCGCGCGTTTGCGCTCATGTCGGGGTCCGACTCGATCAATTGCCGGACTCGCTCGGTCCGGAAGTCAAGCTCCCTTTGCCCGCTCCGAGTGAGGGGCAATCGACTAGCCAGGAGCAGCGTCAATGGGACACGGTCTGGGAGCTGGTCCTCGTCAGTCTCGGTCTCGTCGGGACGTCGGCACCGACGGCAAAGGATGAACCAAGCGGTTCCGAAAAGGAGGGTGGCGGCGGCGGCGGCGGCCAAAGAGACCGAAGCAAGGGTGAGGTCGACAGCGAAAAGAACCTCGCGAGCAAGCTGGGCTCGAAAGTCAGCTCGCTGTTCTCCTCCTCCGGGCCCTCTTCCTCGACGCCCGCCTCGCCATCTTCAAATCCTCCGGCTCCCGATAATACGGCCACCTCTCCGCCCCCACCCACCACCACCCCACCGCTCAACTACACTGCCTTGTCACGTTCTCTCCTCGTTCGAACACTCACGTTCCTCTCAATTCCGGAATCGCTCCTCACCGACGTCGAACATACCATCGCCCAATTCTTGTTCTTCCAACTGCAAGAGCGGAACCAGACCTCCTCCGACTCGACGGCGGCACGGCAAGAGACGGACAAAGCTCGAGATAGAGTCGGGTGGGACTCGGCAGCCAAAGAGTACCGAGAACGAGCGGCCAAGAAGGGGAACGCGCTCAAGTGGGCGGCGACGGGCGCGGGCTTTGTCCTCGGCGGAGTTGCGATCGGGTTGACTGGAGGTGCGTACATGTATTACACTTTGCGTGTCCCGATTTTGGATCCGATCACGAGCGACTTGACTCGCGTTACTGTGCGCTGACTCTTTCATTCAAACTTCGCCCCCACGGCCACCATCGCGCACGCACGCACGCACAGGTTTGGCTGCACCGGCGATTGCGGCAGGTCTCGGCACGTTTGGTATCGCCACATTCTCCGGAGCAGGTGGTGCCGTACTGATCGGTACTCTTCTCGGTCTCGGTGGAGGTACGTACCTCTCCTCACTTGCGTCGAAGCCGATTCTTTGCTCTGTCTAGTCACCGGGACAGGTGATCGCATAATGACAGTGGAGCATGTTACGTACAGGCGGACTGGCCGGCTATCGAACCCATCGACGTATGAAAGGTCTCGAGGACGTCCGATTCGAACCGATCCAGGATCAAGACGCGCACGAATTCCCGCAGATCCCGTCCCTGACCGCAACGAGTAGGTTCTCCTTCTCTCCCAAGCAGTGAGCTATGCAGAACAACCGCGACCTAATGGGACTGGTTTTGTTCGGCGGTGCACAGTCGTCGCTTCGGGTTTTCTGCTCGATGCTGAAGACAGCGTCGAGCCCTGGCGATCTTATGTGCGCTCATCCCGTGCGGACGCTTATGCGCTCAAGGCAGACCCTCAGAGTACGTGACTTGGCTCGTCTTCGACCGCCTGCTTTCGCCCGCCGCAGACTCATAGACGCCGGGCCAAGTGAGAGGAACGTAGAATTGACGACCTCCCCGGTGACTGCCCGGCAGCTTTCCTCGAAGCCGGACGCTCGCTCGACAAGTATATCCAGAACCGCCTCCTCACGATGGGCGGCGTCGAAGTCGTCAAGCGGACGGCGCTTGCCGCGATCTATGCGGGCGTCGCGCTCCCGTTGACTCTGTTCCAGACAGCGACGACGGCGTTCGACTCGGATTTTACGAGGTGTCGCGACAAGGCGCAAAAGGCGGGGGTCTTGTTGGCTGAGATATTGCAAAAGGAGGTGCAGGGTAAACGACCGGTCGTCCTGGTGAGTGCGCGACTTTGCCTCTTTCAGTTTCGCGCCGGCAACCGCTGTACTGACGCGAACCGCCCCTGCAATGCTTTACTTGCCGGTCGCGTGCGCAGATCGGCTACGGACCGGGCGCGAGTTTAATCCTCTCGTGCCTCGAACACCTCCATTCGCTCTCGCTCTCCTCGCTCGTCTACAGCGCCGTCCTGATCTCGCTCCCTTCCTCTCCCTCCCGCTCCACCTGGGCGCGCGCGCGCTCCGTCGTCGCGCACGAGCTCGTCAACGCCTGGTCCGCCAACGACTGGGTCCTCGCGATCGCGGCGAGGTTGTACACCCTCAGTCCCTCGATCGCCGGGATCCGACCCGTCTCGGGGGTGGAAGGGATCACGAATGTCGACGTGTCGGATTTGGTCACCAAGGGGCATCTGGAGATTCGGCAAAAATTGGGGTTGATTTTGGAGAGGGTGATGGACAAGCGGGACGAGCAGCCGTCATCTTCTTTTGGCGGCGGCGGCGGCGGCGCCCGGTCGGCAGCGGAGGCCGCAGAAGAACAGGATCAGCTCGCAGAAGAGATGGCGACGCTGGACGTCGACGCTCTTGCTTGTCGGAAGGGGCCGTAGACCAGCACCACGCGGTATGGGAAGTAATGTTCTGGGCGGGCAGATCATTCCGCAAACCGAGGCTTTGCGATCTTGTTACAGAAGGACCAGGGGCGAGGCAGTATACAAACGGTGGCGGTGGAAACGATTGTGACGCTTCTCCGAAGTACTCGAGCGAGTCGTTTCTATCATGACAGTCGGGAAATGTACAGCACTGTGTGTTTGGGGGGTCAGAGAGAAAGAGAAAGTCGGAGCAGGAATGGACACCGTGTGAGGACGCGTACCGTTGTTCCCTCGGACAAAGGCGTCACCGTACTCGTTGGTCTTTTGACCGTTGACGTATTCCTCTGTCTGTTCGAGTGCAATGTTCATGTAGCCGTCGAGGCAACTGAGGACGCCTGCGGGATGGGAGGGGGGCGAGTTTCATCGAACGGGCTGGTCAGCGGTCATGGTCAGAGGCGAGAGATCAGGCAAAAGAGGGGAAGCGACGTGCCTCTGTAGTCTACGCCGCTGTTGAGCCTGACGACGACGGGTTGACCGACGACGCCCTTGAGGAACGCGCCGGGACCGGGCAGCTGCTGCTCTTCGGCGGCGGGGGCGTTGTTGTTCCCGTTGGGAGGTGACTGTGCTACGTCCGACATTCTCGCTTTCCTGCCTGTCCGTGAACAGCGTATGGGAGACTGAGTCTAGTCGAGGTCGACTGGGCGGGTCACTCTCACGCTGAACGGCTCATCAGCTGCTCTCCCCTCTCTCTCTCTCTCTCTCTCTCTCTCTCTGAGCGTACTGCCGCCGGAGCTGAGCAAGCGAGTCGGCCAAACACTCGAAAAACAGAGCAAGCGGCCCCATGTCGAAGCAGTCGGATCCGTTCGGCAGGCGGAAGAGCTTCCACGCCGCCCCGCCTTCGGCTCATTCCACTCAGGCCCTCCGCCGACTCCAAGCCCTCGACGCACAGCGACAGCGCAGGACTACAGCCATCGAAGCAGCGAGAACCGCTTTCCGAGACCTCGACGACTTGGAAGACTTGTCGCTCGCGGGTTCCTCGGCCGACGAAGCCGACTCGCCGCCGCCACCACCGCTCGCAGCCTCGTCGTCTTCCGAACAACAACAGCAACGCAGCCAGGCAGACAGCCACCCAGAGGTCACGCCCGTCATCTCAAAGACGAAACGCAAGGCGTTCAAACCGAAATACAAAGCCTGGGCCAAGAACCTCCTCTCGTACGCAGAGACCCTCGACCTCCGGTACGGCCTCCCCGAAGGGATCGACTCGAATTGGAGAGCCGTCGTCGTCCCAAAGGGGAAACGCTGCCTCTGCGCCACCGCCTCCGAACAAGGTCAGCTCCGGTCCCCCTTCTCGGCCCTTCGTCGGTCTTGGGAAACATAGCACTGGAATTCTGACCGTCTACTCTCATCGACTCGGTCACCCAGGCGGCAACAACACGATCCTGTACAGTCGCGTAGCCGGGTGAGCACTTTCTGTTGAACGCCCTCCTGCTCCGTCCTCGCCAACTGACGCCAGCAGTCGGAAATGCGAGGCAGCCGCGCGCTCGGACGGTTCTACACTTCCCTGCCTGCCGACTGCCTCCTCGATACGGTCTGGGTACGGCGCCCCTCTATCGACGATTGCCGGTAGAGGAACATGCTAACCCGGTTGCTCCTCTCTTGGTGTCGTACAGGATTCCCACCTCGGTGTCCTTTGGGTCCTCGATGTCTGCAAGTGGAGGTCACAGTACCTCGTCCAGTGCGAAGCCGAGATGCGGTGCGTTTGTGTGCTCTTCAGTGGTTCTTTCCTCTTCTCTCGCTTCGACTCCGGGGCAGCACCCGAATTAGAGTCTGATTCCTTGAGATCCCCCCACGCACACACACACACACAGAGCCTTCTTCATCGCTTCCAAGTTGTCCGAATTGCCGCCGCAGGTGTACAGTCCGCCTTCTTCGTCGTCCGAAGCTGGGTCGACGCCCCCGGGCGGCGGAACCGCTCGCCCCCTGCTGGTCCTCCCCGTCCCGAACCTCGCCCCGCCTCTCTCGCCCTCCGTCCTCCTCCCGCTCCTCGCCGCTCTCAACTCGACCCCACCTCAAACATTCGACATCTCGGCGCTCGTCGTCCCCGTCCCCGTCCCCGTCCCCCTCCCCGATCCTACTACTCTTTCTCCATCAAGCGTCCCCCACCCCCCCATACCGCTCACGATCCCGTTGCACCCGACGGGGTTACTGCTCTACCTCTCCCAAGCGCACTACGAATCGGGTCCGACTCCGCTCGTCTCGTGGGTGCCCTGTGCCGACCAGATCGCCGAAGGGATGGAACAGGCTGAAGGGGTCGCGAGGATGGGGCAGCTCGTCAGCGAGTGGCAGCAGGTGGGAGCTCCCCGCGTCACGGTCGTGGGCGCAGGAGGAGGAGCGGGGAGTGCTGGAACGAGGCCGGATCAAGTCATGCTCGGAGGTGGACAAGTTTCCGAAGTGGTCATGGACGGTTAAAAGCTATACATCGTGTCCTCACTCTCCCCTCCATTCGACATGTATAGTTGTACAGAGTCCCCCACTTCCCTTCTTTGTTGATGTCATTGCGATTCAGCCTTTGCAGACAAGAATCGTAGGGCTACAGGCGAGGCAGCGATTCTAATCATCCACTCCCGGAAGCTCACTGGAAACACAAACCTCGCGGTCAGCGTCTTTTGTCGCAGACAGGTCCCAGATGAAAGGGAGAAAACTCGAGCGCGCGCGCACCTTTCCTCCATTCGGTCTCGGATCTCGACCATGTGCGGGTGGTACGTGCTCCACCCGAACCGTTTTCGGTGGAACGACCCCGGGTTGAACACGAGGCAGCGTTCATAGACGAGTTTGTACGGCTCAAACGAATCGGCGAGGACGAGCTGGCAAAGAAAACGTGCTCTCGTTAGTCGAGCTTGAACTTTTGCGAGTGATGCCGAGGACGACGACGAGGGTATGCTTTGCTCACGGTTGTTGGCATCGGGTACAGGCGCAACGCGTGATCGTAATCCCACAGAACAGGTCGGACAGATATCGGGAGCGGTGCGAGGTGTGCTTGGTCCAGCACCGTTTGCACGAGCTGCCGGGATAGAAGAGGAACCGCCCTGTCAGCGCCGGCGACGAGAAGAACGAGCGACTTTCTTCCGCCGAACTGCACACTCACCGCTTTCCGGAGATCACCCTTCCTGCCACTCGTACCTCCACCTTCCTCCGCCGGGAACCGAACCGCATTGCGCATCATCCGTCCCATCAAGTCGTCGCGAAAGATGACAATCTCTTGACTGAACCACCGGATCCGACACGGGTTGCTGCCGAGCGACACGTTCGGCACTTTGGAGAGCAAGGTTTTGAGGAGGGCGGTCGGGAGAGGGGGGCGAGGCAGAGCGGCGGAAGACCAGGGGTCGGTCGGGCCGGGAACGAGCAGGAAATGGGAGCAGGCGAGGAGCGTTTCGAACGATGCGAGGAGGCTCGCAAGAGAGGCAAAGAGGTCTGCATTTGTCCACTCCAACAAGTCAGGATCGCGCCTGAAAAGAAACCGCGGATCCAGTGGCTTGCCTGTATAGTCGCGCATCGCTTCGCCGTTAAAGAGCCAAGGTCGACTCCGAAAGTTGCCGCACAGGACAAACAGTTTCGGGACGCTCTTCTCGTCCATGTCGTTGTACGCACTCAACACCTCGCCGAGGGCGGTCATGACGCGCGGGTTGTCGAGATGCAGGTCGGACAGGAGAATGAAGGAGGTTTCGTGATTCGGCGATTGTTCGGCGGCGATGAGGTCGGCCTGCAGTCCGACACAGCTCGGAGTTCAGTTCGTGGTATGCACGAGCGGGGAAAGCGGGCAAGGGAATTTTTTGTCACCTCTTCGGCTGCCGAGACGACACCGACGCCGAGAAAGTCGTGGTGCCCATGGATTTTCCTGCAGGAAGAGGAGCATTGTCAGCGAGTCTTTATCGTAGTCCAGTAAACCCGACGCCTGTACGTACATGGCTTCATCGCGTCTCTCACTAGGCGGGTGCCCAATCTCTGCCACCTTGAAGACCGAGTCGTAGCCAAAGTCGCCGTCGACGAGGACGAAACTACCTTCAGTGAACAAGCCCGACTCGGGTGTCTTCGAACGTCGGCGGTCAGCATGGTGACGGGAGCTTGCCAAAGAGAGGATGCAACAAGCTTACTGCTTCGGACAAGTCGAGCTTGACTTTGTCGTCGAGATCCTCGAGGTAGAATTCGTTGTCCTCCATGCGGGTCAGGAGTCCGAACAGCAAGAAATGCCCGCCTTGTCGTCCGAGCAGGTTCTTGATCGTCGTCAGCTGTGTAGAGCAGCGAGTGTCAGAAGCGGGACTGGAGGGCATGTATCGTTCTAACGCGCGCACCTTCATATAATCGCTTCGAGCGGCGTCGACCACGGTCGGGGGGCAAAAGTGCTCGTTCCGGAGAATGACCTGCTTGATGATGTTGAACCGATCTCGGAGGTATCGAGACTTTGACAAGGGTCCAGGCGCTATTGAAGGTGCGTCTTTAGGCCTGATGCGACGATGTGGAATTGAATGAGCGGGCGGCGAAGAAATCGCGAAGCAAAGGCTTGAAACGCACCTCTCGAAACCCCCTCGCACGTCGTCCCACCTCCATGCAGGCAAGTCGAACGAATCGATGACCTTGAAGTATTGGGAAGCGTCGAGATCGTCTCCGGCGCCGCCGCCGCCACCGCCTGCACCGTTCGAGTCTGGATCTGCCGCCACGAGCAGTTTCTCGTACGTCTCTTCGAGCAGCGGCACGGTGATCTTGCTCGGTCCGTCTGCACATGAGCACGCGAAGGATCACTATTAGCGTACATGCCGGCCATCCAGCAGACGAACAACGGGGAGAAACTTGCCCAACCCGCTGCCACTGCCGATGCAACCGCGCACCAAGTGCTCGAACGTGCTGACGATCTGTTCCTCGTCGTCCTCCATCTCAAAGTTGGCGACAAAGCTCTCGAGCCATTCTATGACGCCCGGCGCGAGCTGGAGCGAGTACTTTTGCTGAAAGATGCGGCGAGCGAGGTGAGCGGTCGAGAGCGGAGTAATGACGGAAGCGGCGCGGCCGCCTCGCGGTCGTGGCTGCATCTTGGGGGCCTAGTCGTCCTCGTCGCGTTCAGCAGCTGGCGCTCGGGCAGAGAAAGGAGAGCAAATCTCGGGCTCAGATGAACGACGCGCCTCGACGCGACAACATCGCGCGGACTTTGGCGGACTTGAGCCGGTTATCGAGGTTCCGCAAGACATTGCAAGAGGTTTGGAAATGACATGGTATCGAGTAGGTATATAGGTGAGGAGATATCGTGACATCAAAGAGGGGTATCGCAGATCGCAGAACAGGGAGCGGCGACGAGGGTCGGAACCTCCTCTCGCCATCCGGCCGTGAACCACCAAAGGAGAGTCGCCAGCGACTGCGAGGCGAAAACAGACAAAGGCCGGAGAACAGGCAGGGGAAAAAAGTCGAAATGGAGGTGGGTGTGGAACAACAAGGGATTGAAAAAGAGGCGCGGCACCCGTCCAGACTCAGAGTCGGTGACCGGGCACCGCCCAGAAGATGACGGTCAAGACGGCGACGATGACGGCAGTCAGAAAGGTGACCCAGAGCGCTCGGCCAAAGAGCAGCTTGCGGACGTAAGGTTCGCGGATGCCGATCGTGCGGAAGGGAGTCTGCGCGGGAAGGAGGGGGCGTCGTGATCAGGTCTCGGGGCACACGAGATGAAGGGTTCGCGGGGACGTACCGTCTCGGAGAGGCCCATGAAGACGAGGAGGGGGTCGAGGTCGTACGACCACGCGACGAGGTACATGATCGAGACCGTAAAGGGCAGGATGACCTGTGCGTCCGACGACGAAAACAGCGACATAATCAGTCAGCTCATGCCCCGCGCTTGCTCACTGATGCTGACGACAGTGATGTGACCACCGTGGACGCACCCAGAGTCGCCTGACTTTTGGTTTCGCATCGAGAAAGACGAACGCGAACCCGGTCGCCAAACCCGCCCAGAGCGCCAACAACCCGATCGCCAACCTCGTCAACGCCGACAAAGGCGTCAAGTTGCCAAACGCCTTGGTGCGCAAGAAGCGCGGGAACGAGTCCGACTCCATCGCGCGGTAGACAAACTCCTTTTGGCGGTGGAACAGGTCCGGGATCGCGGCTTGCGCGGCGGCTTCGCGGTCGTAATCAGGGTGGGTGACGGCGGGCAGGGTCGAACTCGAAAGTGGGAAAGTAGTGATGCGGAGAGAAGGGGGCAGGTAGATCTCTTTGTCGGCTCCGGGCATCAGGTAGCGGGTAAAGATGCGCTCCGCCGACGCGATCAAGTCGGTTCGTGAGATCGCACTCGACCGCATGATGAACGGCTGGGCGTTCCCCCCACCGCTCGTACTGTTCCCGCCACCACGGCGACCGAGCATCCGTCTCCGACTCGAAGACGTCGTCGTGTTGCCACTCCCAGGCAATTGCGCTTCGGCAGTCGATCCGGCTCCGCCCGCGCCGAACTCGTCGTCGTGAGGGTACATGGCGCGCAGTGTTGGCGACAGCGGATACTGCGGGACGTGTTGTCCCGGGTGAGGACTCGGAGTCCTCAGTTGCTCGCGCGCGAACCCGCCCGATTCACTCGCGGTCGGGGACAAGAGCCCGCCGCCATCCGTCCTCGCCGCCGCCGCCGGGCCTTTCTCGCCCACATGACTCAACGCAGCGGTACTCGTGCTCGCGCCAGCATGCGACGGAGCAAAGTCGAAACTGCGCTTCTCGGCCTCGCTCGGCGAATCAAAGTACTGCGCACTCGCGCCGCCGTAATAGTCGTCGTCGTGGTCGCCTCGTTCCTCACCGCCGTATGCCGAGCTGGCACTCGCGCCTGTCGTGGACGCATCGCGCTCGCTGCGTCGGATGCCGGTCACGTTGCCGTAGATACTGCCGCGCGTGCGGGCATAGCGCGCGTACTGCGGCCAGTCGTCCCGGACGGCGATGCCCGATTTTTGCAAGTCCTTGAAGTACGCCCGGCCTGTAAGCGGGACAAGGGGTCAGTTCACCGTACTCGCCGCAATCTCGTCTTCTTTGCGCGGAGCGAGAACTGACAGAGGTTCTCGTGCTGCTGCACGTCGAGCCAAAAGTCGAGCGTGTCTTCTGAGCCTTCGCGTTGGAGAAAGAGGTAGTAGCAGTACAGGTCGACGGGCGGTCTCGTGTCTGTGTGAATGTGGATATCAGTATACGTAGACAGTGTCGGAGGCCAGGCCACGTACTGCGCCTGAGGACTTCTGCGAGCGAAGGGAGACGGTTCCGGACGATGGGTTGGTTCCGACCTGGTTGTGACGCGGCGGCGGCGGCGTCGACCCGGCGCTCTTGTGTGGGTTGCGAGGTGGCGCTCATTGAGGCTGGTCTGTCAAGGTGTGGCTTGGACGGTCAGTGCGACGAGTTTGACGCGCTTGAGCCCCTCCTCATTGGCCCCGAGAAGGGAGGTCGATTCGAGTCTCCTGACTTGGTCGTTTCCAAGACTCGCACAGGCTGAAGCTTACCACAGAGTGGGCTCGTCGGCCTCGCAGTCGTCGTCGTCAAGGGCGTGTCTATGACGAGGGCGACAAGCGAATGTTGGTCGACAGACGAAACAAGAAGAAAGAGACGCGAAGCTGATCCGGTCTCAGAGGTGGTTGACGGGTGGTCGGGCAGCGAGGGCGACCCGGAGTGACTCTAGACGCGTACTCGACCAGTCCCGGCTCGCTATGCTTTCCGGTCAGGACGAGGACGACTCTGCCAAGTTGCGTCCGCCGAGTCCTTGTCTGCGCCTCCCCTCGGCCACTCACCCTCCGCAGCCGTCCGCGTCTGATCCTCCCTCTTTCGCTACTCAACTCCTACAGGCATGCGGGCCAGAGTCTGTGTGCTTGGATTGGCCGCCTTGGTATGCGTCACCGCCCTGCCTTCGCCGCCGCTGGATCAGATCACCTTCTCGCTCAGCGACGACAGCCGCCCCACCTCATCGCTTGCTCCCGATCTTGCAGCGTCGCTCTCGCTCGAGCACCGTACGCAGCTCACCGAGTACCTCGAAGCATACACAGAGCCCCGGCTCGTTCAGCTGCGGGGCGAAAAAGAACCGAGATGGATCACCGAGGGAGAGAAGGCCCTCCTCGTCTGGAACCAGACCCGCTTTGTCGACGTGACCGACTATGAAGCCATCGAGGGTCTCGCTGCTGCTGCGACTCCGAGTCAAGCACCAGCAAACACGTATCCGAAGAAGCTCAAGCACAGGGCGAAACAGCTCCGGTCTCTGTTTGACAAGATCGACCTCGTCGCCATGAAGCACTTGTGCGTTCTCCTCCTCTGCCATCTGCGGCGGTCTTCAGGTCACAGCACTCACCCACTCTACAACACAGCCTGCGCCAATTCACCGACTTCTACACCCGGCACTACCGTTCCACCTATGGCGTCCAGTCGCAGTTGTTTTTGCTCAATCATCTCAAGGAGGTGCGCCCACTGCAGCGTCTTCATGCTACACTTTTACTCAAAGCGTCGCTGAATCTGTATTTTTGTCTTTCGGCACGCAGCTGCACACGAAACACAACCCGAACGCGAACCTCACCTTCACCGAATTCCAGCACTCGTCGTGGGACCAAAAATCAATCATCGTCCGGTGGTCGCCGCGCGCTACCAACTCTACAGCTCACTCAGCACCCGTGATCATCCTTTCGGCACACCAGGACAGCACCGGGCCGCTGCCGTTCCTGCGCGCGCCCGGGGCGGACGACGACGGCTCCGGAACGGTGGCGCTGGTTGAGGCGTTGTCGGTCCTGCTTCAGAGCGGGTGGGAGCCGACCGATTCTGCGGTCGAGTGGATGTTTTTTTCGGCCGAAGAGTGCGGTGTGTGTGGAAGTAGTGAAGTAGTCAAGAGCTACAGGGCGCAAGGGAGGGAGATCCGGGCCATGTACCACATGGACGTCACGGCGTACATCCGACCCGGCACCGAACCCGTCATCGGCTTGATCACGGACGGCGTCTCGCCAACGTTGACCGACTATATCGAGCTCTTGATCGACGAGTATGCGACCCTCCCGGCCGCGAGGACGCAGTGCGGGTATGCGTGCAGGTGCGCCACTCTTTCACAAAAGGCTCCGTCGTGTCGTCAGTCTCGGGGTTTCCGACGAACTGACTCACGATGCTGCCTCTCGCTGGATGTCTGAAACGCACAGCGACCACGGAAGCTTTGACAAGGCTGGATACCCCGCCGCGTGCCTCTCCGAGGGCAAATTCGCCGACTCGAACCCCGAGTGCGTTCTCGTTTCCTTTCCCACCGATTCCCTTATTTCCGAACTGGTTCAGCAGATACACTGACTTGGGGTGATGTCTGGGACAGCATGCACACCGCCCAAGACACGATCGACAGGCCGGAATACTCGCTCGAGCACGTGCGCGAGTTTGTCCGGATCGGGTTGGGCTACGTGGTCGAACTCGCCGGCGGATTCGACAGCCTCAATCAAGCCGATGCACTGTGAGCCGAGTATGGCTGTCTGCTCGGGCGGTGGCAGGTTTTGGGCGAAGGGGCGCGGTGTGTGCCCGAGCGACGAGAAGAACCAGCGCGGATCGGAGTTGGCGCCGCAGATTCGACCAAATGGCGGCGCCCGTATATGTATCGACTCATCCTCCACGTAGACTGTACAATGCACGACTTGTCAAGATACTCTGTGCCACGCTGTGCGCTCCGGTTCGTAGGTCTTTTTGACATTGTCGCGTTTTTTTCGAGGCGTTCCGCGCAAAGTCTCGGCGAGATGTCAACCAACATCGAGTGGGCCGGGTGGGCCGCCCTTGGTTCCGCCCTGACCACGCTGCACCGAGTGCTGACCGTAGGAGCTGCTCCGGAGAACCAAGGGCCTCACGCTTGGCAATGCCTCGCGCCCGCCCGCCGAGCTCTCCTTCGTCGCTTGCCGCCGCTGCTGCTGTCACCACCGCCTCAACCTCGACCTCGACCTCGACTTCGACCATCCTGAACCACACGTACGCGCCGTTCTACGCGTGCTACTTGTTGAAATCGTACAACCCGAAACGCCTCAACCAGACGTACATCGGATCGACGCCCGACCCGCCGAGGAGATGGAGGCAGCACATGGGAGAGACGGTCGGAGGCGTGAGTCTGACGCCCTTCATACAGAGAACAGCGCAGAGCCACTCGTGGTGCATCACGCCCAAGAGCGGCTTGCTTTGAGTCCTTCTTGATGGAGGGCGCTCACAATGACTTTCCGCTTGCAGGCCTTCAAGACGCGACTCGCACGACCGTGGGAGATGGAAGCGATCGTCTATGGCTTCCCGACCAAGTTGCAAGCTCTCCAATTCGAATGGGCGTGGCAGAACCCGCATGCCTCGCGTCTCTTGCACGCCGTACCGGTTGCGACTCCGGAAACCGAGGCGACCGAACACGGGTCCGAGTCTGAACTGGCAACGACGACGCCGACGACGAAAGGGCGCAAGAAAGCTGGCAGCAAACCGAAAACCGACAAGAGGAAGCAGGCGGCGCCGAAACCGGTCGCGCAGTTCCCTCGCACGGCTGCCTCGAATCGCGGCCAAACTCGGATCCAAGTCCTGCAGTACATGCTCACCGTCCCGCCCTGGCGATCTTTCAACCTCCGCGTGATGCTCTTCTCCGACTTGGCCCGCACGTGGTGGGACCGGGCGAAACTAGCAGGTCCGACCGTCCGCACCGACGCCGGGTGGAACAAGTTTGAGAAACTGCTCGAGAAGGAGAAAGGGAAAGGGCGCGAGACGGACGACGATCTGCGGGTACGGGACGCGTGGGGGGAGAGGGCGACGTGGCTTGAAAGAGTACAGGTCGACTTGAGGAGGGAAGGCGTCGACGGGGAGAGGCTGGTCCGGATCGGCGAGAAGCAGGAACAGGACGCGATCGGTCGAATGAGAATAGACGACGGTGCGTCGTCGAAGACTCGTTAAGCTCGCGCAAGAGACCGCTTACTGACGTATGTCTCCTTTGCCTGATGCGCCATGCGTTTTCCCTCGCACAGACGACTTCTTCCACGCGCAGTGGTCGAAATGGACCGAACTCGTCTCGTCGCGAGATTGTCACCTCTGCTCGCAGCAAGTCGATCACGCCGTAAGCCAGCGAATCTTGGTCGTACCCACTGTATCCCCTTAGAAGGCTGACTCTTCGGCTCTCTCCGCAGGACCACCTCTCCTTTTTCCTCTGCACGTCTGCATCATCCCACGCGTCGACCTCCGACGCCGGTACCAATCCCTGCACAGCCCTCTTTCACCCATCTTGCCTTTCTGCGCACTTTCTCTCCTCTACATTGAGCGGACCGAACCGACGACCGCCACTATCAGCCGCCGCCGCCATCGGAACCGCCGCTCCTCCTGCGGTCCTCGCTCCGCCTCTGCTCCCAACGCACGGCAACTGTCCAGCCTGCGACGCCGAGTTGCACTGGACCGACCTGGTACGGAGCAGCTATAGGAGGATGGAAGAGGTCGAAGGAAAACGGAAAAAGCGGACGAGGCAGCGAGCGAAGGCGGGGGGCGCGCTTGGGTCAGAGGCGGCACTCGCCGACGTGGATCAAGACGACGGAGACGATGACGATACGGAAGGCGTCTCTCTTCCACCACCTTCCCCGACGAAGCGGAAGAAGCGCGCGACGACGGCCGTCAAGTCCACGCCTGCGACGAAGGGTCGTCGGAAACCGACGAAAAAATCGTCTACGAAATCGCGACCCACAGAGTCTGCGGACGAGGTCATCCAACTTGGCGAGAGCTTTAACTTTTCCTCCGATCTCGGACCCGAAGACGACGACGACGACGACGACGACGTCGTCGATCGGACTCGCGCGCGCGAGGGTCTCGACGTCGACTTTTCCGACGGTGACGAAGCCACGGACGATGAGCCGGGCGACGAGGAGCGTTCCTTTGCGCGCCTCGAGGCTGCGCAGGACGCGCTCGACTTTGCACGGGACGAGCTGCTCCGCGACGACTTCGAGGACGGCGATGATGATGTCCGTACCGATCTTGAGGAAGACGACGATGATGACGATTCGGACATCCTTCCCGTTTCGCTGCTCGCCAAGACGATCTCGAGCCAGGCGCCGACCAAGAAGACTATTTCAGCTCGGCGAGGAGGGTCCTCACGCGGGATCGCAAAGCTCTCGGACTCGTTCGCTTCGACCAAGCCTGCGCAAAGTCGGACAGGAGGAGCGAAGAAACGTTCGACGAGTAGCAGCCTTCCGTCAGACGACAGCGATGGACTCTCGCCACTTGCTCTGCCGACTGGCAAATCCGGCCAGACGGCGGGGAAGGGGACTGCGGCTGCATCGAGTAGTGGTGGAGGCAAACCCAGAAGCAAGAAGGCACCACCGGCGTACATCGAGATCTCTGATTGATTTTGCACTCTCCTGTACATTCCCTTGGAGATCTTGCGGCTTCGCGATCCGATAGAGTGCAAAGCAAAAAGAGTCGTCAAGCAGTTCCAAGCGAAAGCTACAAGCGAGCCGCCCCATCGTCTGCCATCGGCTCAAGGCATCCTTTTCCAGAACTCCTGATCGCGCAGAATGGCCCACTCGTAGTCGACAATGTCTGCAAGCTCTCGGTCAAAGCGTCGCGAAGGTCCTTTGCCGATCATTCGCTCCGAGAATCTTGAGCTGTTGATAGGTCGAGACTGTCCGGGCTCGGCGGGTTCGGCGAAATACGCCAAACGCCTGGAGGGCGTGGCAGAGATCAGTCGGTTTTTTCGCTGACGGGGGGATCACAAACTCACGAGCTGGGATCGTCTCGCAGGGTTTGAACAAGCGGAATCAAGCGTCGAACCGGGTCTTGAGTGGTCCTGTCGCCGAGACGGTTCTTGAGCTCGTGTTCGATGAGAAAGTCGCAAGCGTCAGTGAAGGCGTCACGGGCGTCAATGATCTTGCCGACGATGCGAGCGTAAGCCTGCAAGTCTTTGTATTTCGACGTAGTAAGCACGTGTCGGCTCTGCTCCACGTCTGGCCGGAGAAGGTCAGCTGGGATCGTGGCACAACGATAAGCACTCCCGAGGGTGACGCACTGAGACGTGCATTCCGATGGTAGATGTGTTCGAGGCCGAGACGAGCAACAGGCGCATGCTTCGGGGTGGTCGGCACCGGATCTTTCGGCAGTTGCGGCAGGCTGGTGGGCTCAGACAAGAAAGCGAGGATGAAGATCTCTTCGCGGGTGAACTGTGGGAAATTGAACGCGACGCGAGGTCCGATTGCTTGCAGCAGGGCGTAAAGCCGTGCCCAGAATCTGCCGCGCGCACAATGTGTGGAAAGGCGGTCAGCGTCGCTCGCGCACGTTGCGGAACACGCGACGTACCCAGCAGTCCATTCAACATCCGCGCGTTTCCGACTCAGGTAGCGGTATGGCCCTGTCGGCGGGATCGGGGCGCTCGGGATTCGGGACCGCGCTTCTGCGTCACCAGCAAGGGCACGCGAGGTTGGCGGGCTTGGGGAACTCGGGATGCGTGAGGGCGGCGAGAGCGATGTAGCATCTGTCTGTATCAGTCGGGCAGGTCGTTCTGGCGACGAAGACTGCGGAGGAAGACACTCCGAGGAGCTGTTTGGCTTCACCTGCGGGAGCGCGTCGGCGGCGGCGGGTGTAAGGGATCCATCTGTAGTATCGCCACTGCTGATGCAGCAGAAATTGTGCTTCAGTAGAGGTCAAGGTGACGACAAGTCACAGAGAATCGACTCACCTTTCGATCGAGATGCGAAAGCCCAGTTGCTTTTGCCAACGTGAGATCGCCTGTCGCAAGCGTACAAAGCACGGATCGGTATTGTCGAGCATGCCGAAGGCGAGCAACAACCGGCACTGTGGCTCGAGAAACTGTCCGTCCGGCAGCTTGACTTGTTTAGCGTCGATGCAGAGCGAGTAATCGACTCGATCGCGTTCATCGTCGTCACCCGCTATGTCTGCCGAGCGAAGAGGCGATTTCTGTGAGGCGGTGCCAGATCGTGTAAGAACCAGGTGCAACTCACAGGAGACCCGCTTGATGTGGCTTGCACGGACGGAACCGAGAAACTGCCCCTGTTGGTAAATTGACAACTTGCCGCCCTCCACTTGCAGTTCGAGATCGTCGGCGGACAGCGGGTCGTGAGAGGAACACTCAAGGAAGGCGTGATCAATATGCATGGTCACGGGGCCAGACTCTGACGACTGCGACTGGGTCCGGTCGTCTCCCAAATCCGGCGGTTCCGTTTTCAGGCGATGTTGGTGCTCCGAGGCGAGCTGTCGGAAGCGGCGTGCAGCCCGCTGGGCAAGATCTTCATCCCGTAGCTGATCATCGAAGGGCACGAGCAACAGGGTCGTGGGCGGGGCTTTGTCGACGTCGGAAGGAGTGGAGCCGAAGGCGACGGAGAAGATATCTGCGCCGTCAAGCGGTCCAGACCAGCTCGGACTGGCGTCAAGCGGGTCTGTACGCACCATTCTCAGAACTTGCATCTTCCTTGCCCTCGAGAAAAGCTGTCCTTCTGCTCAAAAACGCGTGGTAGGCTCGCTGCCTGATGAGAACGCCCAGGTCCTCCCTCGAAGCGGCGACGGCGAGCTGAGAGGGCGAGAGCTTTGCGATGGACTCGAGCGTGATCGCAGCGGTGAAGTCTTCACGTAGCAGCCTCTCGTCCAGTCCGGACAGCCTCATGGTCGAAGCGACGAAGACGGAGCGTCGAAGCCGTCAAACTTCGGAGCGGGGAGATGCAGGTAGCCCACCTGACTATGCCGCCAAGTACACAGAGAGAGGCGGATTAGCTAACAATGAGTTCGCGAGAAAAGGGAGCGTCAAAAGGGACACTGTACTTCGAGAGAGCAAAGAGAAAAAGGTCGCCTTTCTCCTTACAAGCTCCCTAGAGAGTTCACCAGCTTCAGGTGAACAGATCTAAGGTCAGGATGTAGCACGAGAGGTAGCGAGCCGCTAGTTTTGAGGAACACAAGCGCAACAACAAGCCGTTTCGGAAATCCAAATGTACAAGATCCTCCCTTCCACCCGTCCATGCCATCCCAAGCGTCCAAGTTTCCATCACCGAGTGGCCTCCCCCTGAATCTCGTCTTCGACCTGCACGATCTCCTCGAGCGCTGCCTCGAAGCGACGGTGTGCTGACGGCTCAAGCTCGTTTGGGGCGAACTTGCTCGCATGGATGAGAAGCAAGTTCGTTCCGGTACAGCTGTCAAGCCGGCTGGGGATTTGCAAATCATTAAGCATAGTGAACGTTTTCAAGAGCGAGGCGATGACTCAACTGGACCTCCGACTCTCGCAGGTTGCGGACCAGCTCGAGATGCTTCCTCGAGAGCTTGCAAGGCGAGTCGCAATCGCCTATCGCCGAGTCTTGCTGCAGGATGTAGCTGCAGGCTGCGAGGAATGCATTACGGGCCTCGACCATCTTGCCCATAATGTGAGCGTACTCTCGCAAGTCGGGATAGTCGGCCGTCAGGAGCACATTGCGGCTCTGATCAATGGCTTCATGGATCGGGTCAGGTTCCTTGTTCACCTTCCAAGTCAAGCCCATGGAGTAAGGACTTACTGATCTTGCCCCTTCCGCGATAGATCTCCTCTAGGCCAAGGCGGGCCACCGGTGAGTGTCTAGCCTGGGTCGGACAGCGCTTGTTTGGCAGGTCGGGCAGTTTGTGAGCGTCGGCTCGGTGCGACAGAATCTTGACCTCTTCACGGGTGAGGTCCGGATAGGAGAGCCCGGCTTGCGGGCAGACGGCTTGCAGAATCGCGAAGAGTCGAACCCAGAAACTGCCCCGGGAAAGTCCTTGGCATTAGCCGTTCGCGCTTCGAGTCCTGTCGTCTGTATTCCGAGACGCACCCAGGATTCCATTCTGGCCGAGCGGGCAGCTGACTGAGGTAGCGGTACGGTCCTGAAGGATCTTTGGACGGCTGCAAGGCTGGGGCCGACCTAGGCTGCGGGTGGGCGGTCCCGCCCGTGTTCCGTCCGACTTGAGCGCCAGAAGCAGGGATCGCATGGCCGACAGTGGCATCTGGTACACGTGGGTGAGTCGTGTTCGTCGAGTATCCGAGCGATATGTTGACCGGCGAAGGAGGGATGTGTGCGAAACCCTCGGACGGGGTTGGCGTCACAGGGCTGTTGACAGGCACGAGACAACATCAGCGCCTTACACTTGGTTGAACTGTGCGGGAAGTACGCACAGGTTCGAAACGAGAAAATCAAACCGCTGCCGCCAATTTTCGACCGCAGTGACAAGCGTGCTGAGAGCGTCGTGGTGGGTCATCCCGAGGGAGAGTTGCAGATTGAAAGAAGGTTGAAGTCGTGTCGTGCGTTGCATGATAGCGTCGTAGGCTTCGAGCTGGACGGTCATTTCTTGGTACTGGCCTTGAGCTTCGCCCTTGAGAACTACTCACGAAGAAAGACGAGGAATCGGTGAGCAGGTCTCCGGAACGAAGGCAAGTTTGCGCACAAGGACTTACACAAGAATAAGCACAGCTTTCCGGCGAGAATGTTGAAGAGCGGTTGTTTCTGAGACGTGATGACGATCTCGTCCTCCTCGAGCTTGACTTCGACCGGTCCAATGGTCCGCGCGAACTCGTCGCCCCACGAGAATGAGCACGACCCGGCAGCGAGCACTCCTGCACCTCCGCCATCTTGAGGGCCTTTTGGTGACAAGGGCGACGGCATCTGCGAGGAGGGCCGGGTCTGGTACTCTCTTGCGAGCTGCCGGAAGCGCAGGGCTGCGCGGCTGAGAAATCCGTCATCTGTGCAGTAGGCATTGAAAGGTGCCAAAGCGAGTTCTGTGGGTGAAAGATCCTCGATCCGGTCCGGGAGCTGCGTGTCGAGAGGCAGTGCGAATAATCCTGTTGACCCGTCGCTTTTCTTGCGTCAGAACCGCCCCGGAGTAGGAGGCAGTGATAGGGACTAACCTTGAGAGGGGTCTTCGGTAGCTCCAGCGGCCTCGAAGGCAGCCTTTTGGCTCAAGAACGTTGTGCATGCTCGAGTTTGTACCTGGTGATTCAGGTCGTCCCGAGACGCGACGACCGCGAGCTGAACCGGGGAAAGCGAGGCTACGTTTCGCAGGGTCACCTCCGAGGTAAGGTCTTCGCCTAGCAGCGCTCGGTCGAGGTCTGTCCTCGCCATGACAGGCGGTGGCGGTGGCAGGGAAGGAGAGCCTGCCCTCGTCACCTGCCGTCTCCTCCAGCTTTCGCGCTTTTTCGCGAGCGGCAGTAACTCGATGAGCAAGGTTTCGTCAGGAAATGCCATGACGGACTCGTCCGAGGCGCGCTCGAACCCCTCCGGAACAGCCGGACGTGCCGCCTTTGCGCGTTGCCTTCTCCCCGCTCACGTCTTCGGATCGCACCGCGCCTGCGCTTCCCCGCTTCTGCTTCGCTTATATGTTTTGCGCCTGGAGGCCGGCAGGGATCGCTGTGGCTCAGCGGGATGACTTGCGCAATGCGGCGTCTCTCTTCGCGTCGGGCGGGGGTGACAACAGCGAGTTGGCGGGTACCGCGAGCGAGACGTGGCTCGGTGATACGAGTCAATGGCTTGCTGGCTGCGATAGGGGAATTCAGCTTCACTCTACCGAAGCTACACCCAGCCGACGATCCAGCATCGAGGTCCAGCTGCAAGAAGGCGTCTTCCCGCAACATCTCGCGCTGAGTCGCACTCCTGCCCGATAAGCCGAAGCTAAGCTTGGGATCAAGCATGCTCGTCATGTCGATGTCGTGCAGCAAGCGCAGGCTATGCAACGTCGCGGGATGGTCGCGGACTCGCAGGCTTGGCTCGGCACCTTCGTTCCCGCTCGAGTCGAGTCGATTGCGGTAGCGCCGACAAGCAGGGCAGCGATTCGAGGTCGTAGAGGCAACGCTTATCGCCGCGACATGCCCGTGCGGGCGGTGAGGGCGACAGGATCGGACCATGTTGAGTGAGGACCCGCGAGTCGAACGAATCGGTGTTTCGAAGGCAGAGCAGCGTGTGCCCCTCTACTCGGCCAGAAACACTGTGGATGGCGAGACGGATGCGAAGCAAGCGAGGTGCGTGTCAAGTCCGAAGGTGATGATGGCGGCAGCTTGATGATACGGGAAGAAGAAGGGGAAGAGGGTATCATGGCCAGGATCTATATGCGCAATGACACTTCCTTATTCAAGCCCGAAGACTACTTGCCAGAGAACATCGAGCGAAGAAGCTCCCGCGTTGCTCTCCTCCGATGTCCATTACACCGGCCGGTCCGCCGGCGAATTCTCCTTGGTTCTCTCCACCAAAGTCCCCGCGGGCCGCCTGTAGTTCTCGAAGCATTTCACAAGCAAGCACGATCTCGCTACAGAAGAACCTACTTCCTCCGCCGGAGTTGGAAGTACAAGCGCCAGGAAGGGAAAAAGCGTAAGAAGTCAAGCAGATGTCAGACCAAAGAATGCAGCTTGCGCCGTGACGACGTGAGCCTTGCCGCCGGCTCGGAGGCGCGCGGGAGAAAAAGTTTGTTGTGCAGACTACTCGCTTTGGGTGACGCGGCGGCGCTTGGAAGGCGGCAGGTTTGCGTCGGCATCAGCGCTAGCGCTGGAAGTCGAGCTGTTTTTGGGGAGAAAGTGGCGAATCAGCTTTCTGGTCTTGGATGCGGTGCTGAGTCCGCTCACCTCTCGGAAGCTCCAGGAGCAAAGACCCAAGCGGCGATCCGGCCGCTCATGCTCGCAAGGGCGGGCTCGTCGCGGTCGATTTTGCGAAAGACGAGGCGGATCAAGCAGTTGTGCTGTTGAGACTCGCCGAGGCCGAAGAGCGCCTCTGCAGCCTTGACCTCCATGACTGTGCAATCTTTGTGGTTCGTTTGCACTGCGTAAACAAGCCGAGCCAGTATCAGCACTCGTTACGCAAGAGACAGCCTTTCAAAACCTGACGACGCACCGCTGAATTTCTCGACTTTCTCGCCCGGAATGAGCAGCGCGGTGTAGTCTTGCTCAAAGATCACGAGTTTGTTGTCCTCGGTGACATCCGCTTGAACGGAATCGATGGTGCGAGGCTCCCTGAACACTCCAGACATGAAAGAGCAAGACAGAGCAGGAAACGAGAGCGCGGGCTCGGGCGCAGGCGAGGGACTCGGGTCTTTGGGGTTGAGGTCCTTCGGGTCGTCGGAAGGTTCAGCGTCGAGCACTCGAGGTCCCGGAGTCGGCGCGGGCGAGGGAGAAGTCGACGGCAGCGAGGGCGTCGGTCCACGGGCTTGGTGAGTCAACGCAAGGTGCCGGAACCGGGCGGCCGCCTCTTTGACGAGGTCGTTGTTGCTGGAGACACGATTGAAGGGGAGCAACAGAAGCTCCGTGGGCGTGTAGTCGTCAAGGTCTTCACGCACGGCATACTCGAGCGGCGCGAAGAAGAGTCCTGCACCAACTTGAGTTCAGCCATGCACACTCGCGGCAGCTGGTCGGGTCGGATGGCTCACCTCCCGAAAGATCGCGTACTGTGCCGCCCTTCTTGAACGCGCAATCCTACCAGAAGCTGCAGTAACGGTCGCGGAAGTCCATCCCGGCCCTGAACCTGGTGAGGAAGTCGAGGTCGTCCCGGCCCGCCGCGATGGCCAGTTGAGCTGGCGAGAGCGTGTCGAGGCTTTCGGCTGTAACTTCGGCCACCACGTCTTCATTCAAGAGCGCGTGATCCAAGCTCGTCAGAAGCATGCTTGTCCGACTTGTCGCGGGATGAGGTGGAAGAGAGTGAAGCGTGGATGTCGGACAAGTGTTGTGGCTCAGGCGGCGGGGCACACCGCCTCGGATGGCAGTAGAGTTTCGCTTGAACACCTGGAGAGGTGCGACTGGTCTCGCTAAAGGAGTCCGATGCGCCTTCCGAGGTTAAGCGGGAGAAGGGGAGCTCGCGAGGTCGTTGCGCTGCGCCGCTTCTTCCTGCTCCTCCGACACTTTCACCCTCGGTCTCCTTCCCTCCGGCTCGGACGGAGCAAACCAGACTCAAGAGAACCTGTATGATACCGAAGAAGCGGATGGCTGCTATGACGCACGTCTCCGAGGAGAGCTCAGGCCTCTTCCCATGCCTTTCAGGCGACCACATCGCCGCCGCTGTGTCTCTTCGCATCAATCTGCATGCTTGCCCGTCTCCTTCACGTTCATTTTAAGCTTTGCTTCACTTAGCTATGTAATGTCGCTGCCCAGAGTCAGTGCAGTCGCGTCCAACGTCGCCACCGGAGGTGAAGTCGAGCTGGAGGAGAGCGAGCGGCCAAAGCGGCAGCGATTCCCGAATGAATGAGGCTGGTCGATGCACATTGCTGTACTGCGCCTGCTGTGACCCCCTACAGTAGCCTCTTCGACCAATTGGCGTACGCGCGCAGCTGCCGAGACGCTTCCGCGCCGGCGATCGTTTGAATCGGAGCTGCAGCTCGCGTCGTACGCGCTGCTTCTCTCCATTCATCTGCTACGTGTGGTGCACGCCAACGTAGACGTACAGCTTCCGACTAAACGCCTCCGACACCCAAGTGCCCTGCTGCGCTTCGGACTCACGCTCGTTCCAGAACTCAAAACTCTCGTCGCGTCTCCACCTCGGCATCTACACCCCTACTCCTCGCTCGCCATAGCCAGTCTTCAGACTCGACAATGAAGTTCACTGCTACCATCGCGGCCATCGCGTCGCTCGTCTCGCTTGTCGCGGCAGGAGGCAGCATCGACAACTCGGCGCAGGCGAGCCAGATCGCCGTGAGTGGCCGTTGTTTTTCCCCTTGCTTACCGCTCGCTACACATGCGCTGACAGCTTTCTGAATATTCTTGCCTCTTCAATACACGAAATGACACGTCTGTGCCACGCAATGGCCACCCTCGCCACCTCCGCGTCCCGCTTTCGCGTCGCTGAACTGGAACGCCAAACACGCCGCCTTTGACGCGTTTTCCGAGCCTACAGTCGTCCGCCTCGACTCTCAGCGGCGCCGGCAACTATGTCCTCACCAACATCGCGACGGGTCAGACGCTTTCGTTCAGTCGGAGCGGCGTGACCAACTTTGTCCCCCAGTCCGGCGGCCAACCGGTCGCGATCCAGGTACGTGGTCACCTCCCACTCGTCTCCTCTCCGAGATGTTGCGGCCGAGTAATCGTAGTATCTTTGTGAGTCGTCAAGAGCAGAAGCTGACGAACGTGTCCTTCGTACCCGCAGTTCGACGGTAACCAGGCGCGCATCTCGGGCGGCAACAACAAGTGCGCCTCGGCGCAGTGGGACGCCAACTACGAGGGCGGCGTCGACTACGCGGCCGTCGCTTACGCCTGCGCTGTCGGCTCGGGCCCTCTGACCGGCACCGCCACGCTCGAGCGCACCAAGCAGTGGTAAGTTGTGGCACATATTTTCCGGTTCAAGTCGTTTCGCTCGCCTTTGGGCGGTAATCGGGCTTACGCCTTACGCTCTGGGTCTGCAGGTGGTACTTTGTCCCGACTGGCGAGAGCTCCGCTCCCTCAACTTCGCCCGCTCCGGCACCTTCGTCCTCGTCGGCCGCTCCGGCTCCGGCGCCCAGCGCCGAGTCGACCCCGTCCTCCTCGTCTTCGAGCAGTTCGGACGGCGTCTACCAGTTCAACGAAGCTGAAGGTCAAGTCAAGGCTGCCGTCGCGCCGACCTCGGCTGACTCGACTCCAGCGGCTTCTTCGTCGGCGTCGTCGTCGTCGGACAGCAAGCAAGCGACCTGGAACCCGGCCGGCTTCTGGGAGTCTTCGTCGTCTACCATCAGTCTCTCCGGCATCGACACGTCCAACGTCAACAGCCAGGACCGCACGACCTGGATCTGCCGTCACCCGGGATGGTGGCTCGCCAAGTAAGCTGATTCGGCCGCCCTCTTCCCTTAACCAATACGGACTCTGACCGCCGTTCCCCGCCCGTTCGCTCTGCAGCCACCAAGACTACGTCTACAAGGCCGGTCACGTCGAGTGCGCCGACGACCTCAAGGCGTACCTCGCTTCGCAGCAGGGTCAGGCTCGCATGGGCAAGCGGTCGGTTGCGGTCGCTCCTTCGCACAAGGAGCTCGCCAAGAAGCTCGCCAAGAGGGGACAGCAGAGCTACTACATCATCGCTGTCGACCACATCCAGGTCAGTCGACCCTGCCGCGACTCGTCATTTGCTCGTCAGCAACAAGTCGTCCTGACCATGAGTTGTTGTGCTTGCACAGGACATGGCGACTCGTGCGATCGGTGCGGACCCGCGTTCGACCTTTGGCGGTTACCAGAGCACGGCTCTCGACCTGTGGGACCAGGTGCGCAGCTTTTCTTCGTTGTCGATCCGCTTCCCCGATCCTTTCCCCTTCGTTCCCAGTCACGAGGGAATCTTGCGCCGATCCACCACGGCGATCACTAACCTTGTGTTGACTCTCTGCAGGGCAACAACGGTCAGATGTGGACCATCACCCAGGCTTAATCGCATCCTCTCGAGACGCTCTTCCCCTTCGCTTTCCTCATCCTCTCTTCCTTTCGTCTTTTCATCTTTTCATCTTTTCTCCTTCGGACCCACACTACATTTCTCCCCAGGAAGAGCGCTGGTCGCTCGTCGTATTTCAGTCTCCGTTGTCACGGTCGTATTTCATCCAGAGGTCCTGCGTTTCCAAGCAAGCAAGCAAAAATCCGCTACAAGCAAAGCCACAAGCGTTCCGTCACCAAGCGAAAGAACCCGAAAAGCCACAAGCTATTGAGAGAGATGAGGCTGCCAAGCTACCGGTGGAGGATGTCCTTCTCGGTTTGAACGATCCGGTCCAGGCTGCGGCGGAATGAGTCGTAGACGTCCGGGCCAAAGTCGGAAGGCGCAAAGTGCGGGACCTGGATGAGGGTTTGCCGACTCTCGGAGAAGAAGTTGTCGCGCCTGTGTATCCAAGCCCGGTAGAATGTGATCATGACCGTCAGCCTCGGTCACTGCGGTAGGAACAGCTCAGAGTCGAGAGGAACTTCTGCGTACTCCCGGAGATTGTTCCGCAACTTCTCAACGACCTGGACGCGATTGTTGGCGAGGCGCCGATCAGGATCTCCGCGGCTCTGAGCCGGGTAAAGCCCCTCTTGCAGGACCCTCGAGTACGCCCGGTCAATGAGCGACCGCGCACGACGGATTTGCACGAAAGCGGCGGTGTAGTCTTGCATGTCCTCGTAGTAGCCCGACTTGAGCAAGTAAGCGGACTCTTCTGGGGCTATGTGACGGGGAAGATGCATATGATCAAGTCAGCGTTCTTTGCACCTCAAGCATCTCAAGCCGAACGGATCTCAGAAGAGAGCTTACCGACGAACGGACCGTCACGGTAGATCTTCTCGACGGCGTGTCGCTCGTCCATGGAGATACGGGGAAGCCAGTTTGACTTGTCTTTCGGTGGCATCAAAAGCGGGAGCTTGGAGGCGTCCGGTTCGAATGCGAGAAGCCGGATTTCCTCCCGGGTGAAGCGAGGTCTCTCGAGGTCGACAGAAGGCGCGATCGCCTTGAGGAAGTCGAACTGCCGCTCGATGTAGCTTGTTCAAAGCAAGGTGGACAAGCCTGTGATGTCAGTAGCTGAAAGGAATTCTGGAGGAAGCAGAAGAAGGGGAGATTCAAGACGCACCCCGGCGTCCACTCGATCACCGCGGGAGTGGAGCTCAAATAGCGCTGCGGTCCGAGCTTCGCCTTGTCACGCTCGATCTGACGCGCGAGAGAAGCAGGGACAGGCGTAGCAGCAGGAGGATCTTCTGGCGGGCCCATCGAAGCAGTACTCCATCGGCGAGAAGGCGCCGACGAGGAAGGCGACGCAGGCGGGGCGCGCTGCCGGGGATTCTTGTAGCCCTGGTTCGCATACTGGGGGAAAGAGAGAGAGGATTTGGCAGGCTCGGGAGGCGCAGGCGCAGCGCCGACGAGTTCCGGCGGAGTTGCTGGCTCGTCTTTGCAGTCAAACGAGTGCAGCGCCTTCCATGCGGCGATGCGCGAGCGGACACGCGAGAAGGGCGGCTTCTTCAGCTCCAAGACGCCGAGATCAAGGTGGATCTCGACGCACGGGAGCGTGCGTTCGGTGGCGAGTCCGTCGTCCGAAGGCTCGGTCGGGTTGGCGGCGCAGATCTTGAGGATGCAAGCGCGCTGACCAATCGACGCTTCCGACTTGAACTCGTCTGTTTCCAAAGCACGCAAAAAGGGAAAGCGTCAGTGAATTGAGGTCTCGAAAAGTAGAGCACCTGAAAGAGGAGGGACCGACTTACACTCGATCTCGTTGATAAGGCTGACGGGGATCTCGCAGACCAGCTTGCCTTCGCAGTCGACAATTTCCACAGTGTCCTCGCGGAGGATCAGCTTTGGTTCTCCGGCCCCAGTGTCCACCTCGCCTTCTCCATCCGGCAGCCCGTAGGCTTCGCACGAGTTGATGCCGATCATGACAGGGTCATCGTTCTCGGTCGCTTTGGGTCGTTTCGCCACCGGCGCGGTCAACGAGTTGTCGTGCGGCGCCGGAGCTGGGCGTTTCGGAGGCGAAATCGCACTGCTCGCATTGGCGAGGGCGATCTGGTCCTGGTGGGCCTTCACCTTGGCGAAGAGTTTCGAGGTGGCGAGCTGCACAAGATCGTTGGAGGTGCACCTTGGGTTGAAGCGGTAGAGGAGCAGCTGGGTCGGGCTGCAGCGGTCGAGCGACGAGGGAACGGGGACGTCTACTGGTACTTCGAGAAGAGCTATAGGCGAGAGAGCGTCGTGATGTCAATTGCCAAGCTAAACTGAAAGCGGCAACCTCGGAGACTCGATTGTGACCCACCATCCGTGCCGGTGGTAGGAACTCGGCGCTCGTAATCCTTCTTGCGAATCGCGAAAGAATGGTAGGCCCTTTGCCGCGTGAGCGTGTCGACTTCGGACGTCCCAGCGGCGATAGCGAGCTGAATCGACGAAAGCTGGTCGAGCTTCTCAAGCGAGATTGGCGCCTTGTAATCCTCGCTCAAGATCTGAAGATCTAGGTCTGTTTGCTTTGCCATGCTCTTTGCCCGAAAGCTTGTTGGTCAAAGAGAGAGGGGCGAGAAGAAAGAAAGAGAGGGAGCGAGGCCCGTTCCCCGAGAAAGCGGGCTCGGTCGACGTCTAGCTGCCCTCGGATGGACTCGGTCAGGTCACAGATCGGTAGAGTTGGTGTAAGTCACTACAGTACACGCGAAAATGTCACAACAAATCTCAGAAGTCCAGATGCCAAATCATGAACGCGTCCCACCTCGCCTCGCCTTCTTGCCGACCGACCGACCGCATCCCCTCGGTGTTCAAGCCCTCCCCTTTTCCCACCTCGCCTTGACCGGCCCGAGTCCAAACGCGTCCCAAAACTCTCTCGCGTCGATCGCGCGACCGAGTTCGGCCGCACTGCGCGGCAACGCGCGGACGTTGTGCTTGCGCATGAGGTTGCGGACCCAGAGGGCTCGATCGGGCGTCGGTTCGTTTGATGAGGAGGAGGTGGAGGTGGGAGCGTCGGGATGGGCCGAGGCGAGGTCCCACCAATCGACAAGGTGCATGTCGGTTAGGATCCACCTCTGCCCTCCCGTGTTAGTAGTCGTCGCGGCACGGTCCTGCTTCTCTTGTTCCAACGAAGGGGTAGTAGAACCGGAAGTCGGCAAGTCTTTGGCAAGGTGGACGGCGATGATGGCGCGAGCGACGTCGAGGCCGTGGATGAGGTGGAGCGAGCCTTTTTGCTCAAGTGCCGCTTCGGTCGGAGCGACGCGCGCGAGCCAGTTGATCGGGTCGCGCGATCCACCCTGTACGTTTAAGCAGAAGAGACGTTGGAAGGTGTCAGCCAGCATACTTTGGTCGCAAACCCTGCTGAAACCAGGAGTCTTCGGGAACCGAAACGCACCCAGAGTCCAGAGAGGTTGAGCACGACCGTCTCTTGGTGTTGCGAGAGCAGTTCGTCTTCGGCGATCGCTCGCGCGTTCGTCTTGTCGTAGGGAGAGTGGCGAGTCGTCCATTCGAGCTCCGGCGGCGAGGACAAGTCGGCGGCGTTCTTTTCGCTGTCGGAGCCGGACGCAGCCTGCACACGCAGAGCGGCGAGGGTGGGACCGCCCTGCACACAGAGAAAACTTGTTTCAGTAAGGGCAGCCAGGGACACGGGTGAATGAGAGTCGGCTCACGTCAAAGATTCCCGTACTGCCGAGTTGGATCCACCTCGCCCTCGCGCCGATCGCCTCCTCGTAACCCTGCACGAGCCTCGCGCTGCCACCCGGCCCCTTGATCGGGAACACGACCAGGACGGTTTTGGCTCTCGGGAGCGCTGCAAACTGCTCCGGTCCTTCGAGATCGGGATTGAAACTCCATTGGATCGAGCCGTCGCGGCCGTCGCGAGTCGTCGTCGCGCACGAGATGTCGCGGTGTTCGGACTTGAGGTGCGGGATGAGGAAGGTGGCGGTCCAGCCTGCGCCGAGGATGAGCAAGTCGACTGCGCTCGATGACGAGAGCTGCATTTTTCCTGTCGCCGACGTCAGACGAGTGAAGCTGGAGACGAGCGACGAGAGGCGAGTGGCAGCAGCAGCAGCAGCAGGGGAAGCGGGAGCGAGCAGAGGCAGGCACGAAGAGAGCATGCAGTCGGACCTAAGCTGCACGCAGAGAGTGCTTGATATGCTGTTGCCCAAGTGCAGCGGCGATCGTGCGCGCGATGGCTGGGTCCGGGTCGAGATCAATCTGTGCCGGAACCACTCGGAGGTTTCGCCGCCGTATCTATACAGATGCTGAGCTCGAGTAGTATCTACCACGCCGCTGTGTACACCCCTCGTACGCTATAGAAGG
Organism: Rhodotorula sp. M30-05A-2; assembly: GCA_023628275.1. Classification (NCBI taxonomy): domain Eukaryota; kingdom Fungi; phylum Basidiomycota; class Microbotryomycetes; order Sporidiobolales; family Sporidiobolaceae; genus Rhodotorula; species Rhodotorula sp. M30-05A-2. The sequence goes on along the minus strand of JAMALC010000154.1, from coordinate 8,174 downwards.
ACTTGAGGATCACGTGCACCAAAATACGCGACGAGGCGCGGTCGTGTTTTTTCGCTCGGAGCTCGCGGCTCTCGGCGGCGTCTCTCCGCCCTCGCTCGCTCGCTTGCTGCGACAGCTTGAGCACCCAGAGACACCGAGAATACGCAAGAGTCTCGCATAGACTGAGAGACTCCCCTCTGCAGCCGCCTCAAAGGGATGGTCGCCCCGCTCTCGTCGCCGTCGCTGTCGTCGACCTCGGCAACGTCGTCGTCGACCGGCCGACACTTGCCCGCGTCCACCTCGGAATCAGCTCTCGTCGCTCGCGCTAGACTCGGGAACAAAGCACCGCCACCGCCGCCGCCACCGGCCCAGCCGAAACGAGTCAGGCCCTTCATCCTCCGCGCGAGGAGTTCAGGCGCGCCGGCCACTTCGTCCTCTTCTTCCAAGGGCAAAGCCAACTCGGAAGAGGCAGAGGCTACAGGTCAATTGCGCAAGAGCAAAACGAGCTGCGACCTCGAAGCGAGGGCCGGTTCCTCGCCGACTCGGTCGCGCCAGACCAAGACTGCTGCTCGAGACGAAAACGTTCCGCCGCCACTGCCAACCGCTCCCAACCGCTCGTCGCCGACTCGGGTCAAGAAACGCATCGCGCGACCAATCTCTCTCGCGACCAACTCGCTCCGTGCGATCGGCAGCTTCTCCTCCTCCGGCGCATCCGGTAGCAACACCGGCAATAACGCCGCTGCTGCGGGGACCGCCAAACCGGCCAGCGGCATCACGGCAACAACAAGGAGGCGACCGCTCTCGTATGTCGTCTCGTCTTCATCGCCCCCACGGACTCGCCACACTCCCGCGGCAGCCAGCCACCGCGCCCCGTCCACGTCGCCGAGCCGAACTCGTACTCCTCGTGCGCGAACGTCCGCCCCTGCGCCTGAGGAGTCTCCGTCCTCGTACCGACGTACATTTGCAACGACGGCCGCCGCCGGTGGAGCATCCCGCGCGAGCACTTCCTCGGCTTCGCGCATGTCGGCTTTGCCGTCTTCCGCCTCGTCCGCTGCTGCCACCGCTTCCCCGAGAACGTTGGCGTCGCCTCCCCATGCCGTCAAGACGCAGTCGCGTCACGCAGCCGTCGAGTTGCACAAGTCGGCTTTGAAGCGCAAGACGCTCGAAGAACGCCAACAAGCGAGAGGGGAGGGAGGCGCGACGAGTCCTTCCGCTCTGGTCCCATTCACGGGCAGCGGCACAAACGGCCAATTCGAGTCTCCGTCAGCATCGACAGCAGCATCGATGGCCGAAGTGTCGGCCACGGGAAGAGGCGGACTGACCAGGAGTCGTCGCTGGTTCGGCAAGCTCGAACCGGAACAAGACGACCGCTCGGCCGCGGAAGAGGAAGACACGCGCGCGCACACGCACTTGGACGACACTCCGACGGCAGCGACGCAGCGAGAGCTCGACGCTTACGCCACCCCGCCACCACCGCCGGCGCGTGCCTCTTCTGCCGCGCGCAAAAAGGCCTCGTACGCTGCGCTGCCGGCTGATCCGGACCGAAGCGAACGAGCGCCTGAAGAGCCGGCGCGGCAATCTGGCTATACCAGTCTGCAAGAGGTGCGTCTCCTCGCCTCTTTGTCGGGGTTCATCGCAGGGAGCGAGCGAAGTGAATCCTGACTTTTTTTTTTTTTTTTTTTTTTTTTTTGGGTGATCTGCGTTACCAGTTGTTGGAACAGCACGGCTACGCCGACACGCGAGTCATTACTCCGCACTCGACGACTCAGACGGCACGGATACGTTCCGCCATGGCCGACGACGTGCGAGCCGACTTGTTCTCCTATCATGACGACGCCAACGGCGAGGAAATCGAAGTGCTCGCCTCGCCGCTCGCCAACCGGACTCGCAACCGATCGTCGTCGCCAGGCCCAAAGCGCCTGCCGACGGCGGCGGAGGACGTTCCGACCGAACCGAAAGAGCTCAAGGAACGGCCGTCGTTGCTTTCTCTCCGAGGCTTGTTTTCCTTTTTCGGATCCTCCGCCGTCGACGTCGAGGAGGACTTGGCGACCTCTCCGCAACTCGAATTCCACGAGAGGGCGGAAGAAGAACCGTCCCCGCCGCTCACTACGGCGCTCGAGTCCGAGGCGACGCCGGTTCCGCAACGGCTGAGGACCGTCAGCGAGATGCACCGGTGGGTCGAGACGGTCAACGAGGTGTACCCGCCACCGCCAATGCCCGCCTCGACCGCAAGCTCTGCGACGGCCGTCATGCCCGAGCTGCACTTTGAGCACACGGCGGACGACGACGACGACGCTGCGTCTTGTCGATCGTACTCCTCGTCCATTTCCTTCTCCGGTTCGCCTCCAACCCCGCAGCCTCTCTTCGGCGGCGTCGACTACGGAGTCGTCGCTCCTTCTTCCTTCTCGGGCTCACACCTCTCGCCTCCGGTGCCGGTTCACGACGCCGACTTGCCGAGGAACAAGCGCCTCTCGCTCCGACACACCGTCTCGGATTCGAACCTCCTTCCCTCGTATCAATCCTTTGCGGGCCTCGGTATCTCGGCTCCTTCGCCACCGCCTACACCGCGCTCGCAGCTCGCAGCGACGAGGCCGGCGCAGATGGATCTCGTTGCCGCTGGTCGAGAAACCTCCGCGATGATTACTTCCTCCTCCTCCTCCGCCGCGACGGTGGCGGCGTCAGGTCTCTGGGGTACGACCCTGTTGCGTACCCGCGCCTCGCAGCTCTTTTCGCTCGCGATGGCCCGCTCGCCCGTCGACGCCGCGACCGGTCGCTCTTTCTTCACCATGCCGCCGCCGTCGCCATCATCCGCGCGCCCTGAGGGCACGACTTTTCGCTCCGCTCACTCTCAGCCTCACTCTCGCGCTCCACCGAAACTCCTCCGCAAAGCCGTCTCGTCCGCCGGTCTCGTTTCGGCGCCGCAGGTCCGGCGCACTCGCGTCGTGACGAAAGCGTCGTGGGAAAGTTTTGGGAGCCTCGAGGCGAAAGTCTCGCTTGACGGAGGACGGCCTGGGTCGGCAGCGTCGGGTGAAGATGCCGACCTGGATGGCGGGATCGGATGGGGCGAGGATCTGCTCGGAAGAGCTTGGGCGTGAGAGACTCGTGGTTCTGTTCCCTATGTTTCCCGACCGATAACATCTTGTCTTCGATACCCCCTTCTTTCTTTTCTTCCCCGACTAATCTATTTGTTGTGTCAGTATCGCATCTTCATACTTCTGCAACGCGTTATTCTCCAGGAGGCCGCTTCTTTGTCGGAAACGCCTGCGAGCAGCATCCGTCATGCCGAAAACTGCAGGAAAGTCTTTGTTTCCGTATTGCACGCACGAAAGAGGTATGGTTTTACTATGTTCACAGAGTATGCGCGAGCACATCGGCCGCTTACAGGCGTCCGAGGTAGTGCTTGATGAGCCCGGCAGTCGACGAGTCGTGCTGCTGGCCGGCCGATCCAGCGTCGATCTCCTTCAAGATGTTGACGGCGAGCTTCTTGCCGAGCTCGACACCCTGCTGGTCTGTTGGAGGAAGCAGAGTCAATCGTGTCAGCGTTGCTCAAAAGAAAGGACAAGGGAAGGCACGCACCGAAGGAGTTGATTCCCCAGATGCACCCTTGCACAAAGATCTTGTGCTCGTACATGGCAATCAGCGAACCTGAACAAGAGCCACACAACGCGTCAGTCAATGATCACCCGACACCCCTCAGCAATAAGCCCAGAGGCTTACCGAGCGTCTTCGGCGTCAACTTCTGGAACAGGATCGAGTTGGTCGGGCGGTTGCCCTCAAACACCTTGGACTTGAGCAGCGCCTGGTTCGACGCCTGCTCTCCGAGCTCCTTGGCGACCTCCTCTTCAGTCTTGCCGAACGCGAGCGCTTCGGGCTGGGCAAAGAAGTTGGACAGGAGGATCCGGTGGTGGAGACCGCCGCGGATCGGGTTCTGCGTCTCGATCGGCGCCAAGAAGTCGGCCGGGATGAGCTTGGTGCCCTGGTGGATGAGCTGGTAGAACGCGTGCTGGCCTGAAGGCGGAATGCGGATGGGTCAGTGACCGAGCACAACTTTGAGAGGCGGACAGGCTCACCGTTCGTGCCCGACTGTCCCCAGATGATCGGACCAGTCTGGTAGGTGACGCGGCGACCGTCCTTGGTGACGAACTTGAGGAGACGTAACAAGCAGCGAAGTCAGCCGCGGCAGATCCGCAAGACTGCCGCAAGGAGACGAGCGCAAGCTTACCTTTCCGTTCGACTCCATGTCTCCCTGCTGGAAGTAGTCGGCAAACTTGTGCATGTACTGGTCGTAAGGGAGGAGGGCGTGGGTCTGAGCGCCGTAAAAGTCGTTGTACCAGATCCCGAGGAGGGCGAGGAGGACGGGCAAGTTGTCCTCGAGCTTGGTCTCGAGGAAGTGCTTGTCCATCTCGTGCGCGCCGGTCAGGAGCTCGTTAAAGTGGTCGGGACCGATGAAGAGCATGATCGAGAGGCCGATGGCGGACCAGAGCGAGTAACGGCCGCCGACCCACTCCCAGAAGGGGAACATGACGTCGGCGTTGATGCCGAACGCCTCGACCGCCTTCTTGTTGGTCGAGAGAGCACAGAAGTGCTTCGCGACGTGCTTCTCCTGCGGGTCATTGCAACGATATCAGTTTCATTTCCGAGTGGGACGGATAAGAGACGGGCTTACATCGCCGGCTGACTTGAGGAACCACTCCTTGGCACTCTCGGCGTTGGTGATGGTCTCCTGAGTCGTGAAGGTCTTGGAAGCGATGATGAAGAGGGTCGTTTCCGGGTTGCAAGCCTTGGTGACCTCGGCGATGTGAGTGCCGTCGACGTTCGAGACAAAGTGGCACGTGAGGCCCTCCTTGCCGTACGGCTTGAGCGCCTCGGTGACCATGACGGGGCCGAGGTCGGATCCGCCGATACCGATGTTGACGACGGTGTCGATCGGCTTACCGGTGTAGCCCTTCCACTCGCCGGAGCGGATCTGGTTCGAGAAGGTGGCCATGCGGTCCAAGACGCCCTGGACCTCGTCGGCGCCGGCCTCGTTGATCTTGAACTCGTTGCCGATGTTGCGGAGCGCGACGTGGAGGACGGCGCGGTCCTCCGAGGTGTTGATGTGCTTGCCGGCGAACATCTCGTCGCGAGCCTTCTCGACGCCTCCCTCCTTGGCGAGCTCGATCAAGGTCGAAAAGACGTCGTCGTTGATCAAGTTTTTGGAAAAGTCGAGCAGGATGTGGACGTCCTTGTTCGGCGAGTTGTACTCGCGCGAGAACTTTTCGAACCGCTTCGGGTCCGCGGCGAACAGGTCCTTGAGGACGAGCTTGGTGTGGTCGGCATCGTACAGCTTCTGGAGCTTGGCCCACGCGGGGTAGTCTACCCAAGGCATAAACAGGTCAGCGTCGGTGTCGTGGCGGGTTTGTAACAACAGCGAGTCGGATCTCCGTCATCGATTTGCTCCGGCGCCCAATCTCAGCGATGCCTGCTCGGCCCGCCTTCCGACCTAGCCCCTGCAAGTACCGATGGGTCCTTGATATCTCCCAGCGTCCGCCCGAGGCGATACCGCGCTGTCTTGGTGACCGAAGTTGGCCGAGTCGAGGGCGGGGCTCGCTGGGCTTCCTTCGAGCGATTGGGCTAGGCGATGGTCCTGGGTTGCGAGCGTGTGGACTGACCAGTTGCGAGCTTTCCAGACATGGTTCTCTAACGCTGGCTTTGGAGAAGGAGCGAGCGAGTGAAGGAAAAAGCAGAGCGAGCCTTGCCGTGATGATGGCATCGTCAGGCGAAGATTTCTGGGGAGACGACCGTAGAGCCTTTGACCTGTTCGATGCCAAACTCTCGCGTATTCCAAGCACGAGGAGATATAGCAACCGATATTTTATTTGCACATGGATGATGCAATGCCGTGCGAGAAGCGCTGCAGATGGGGAGAGGGAGATCTAAGCCATGTAGGGGTTTTCTAGCAGTGTATGGTGTAACATGTGGACATCGTAAGCCGCGCAAAAAAAGCAGCTTAACCGAGAGACAGAAATCAGACAAAGATATGGACGAAAACGACATGGGGTCGGAAACGGGAAAATCCATCCGCCGGTGAGGAAGTCGAACGGGTATGTGCCGAACAGAGGGACCTGCTTTAGGCAAGGTCGCGCATCTCGGCCTTCTCCTTGTGGTCCTCAGAGTAGCCGGCGTGCTTGCCGCCGCCCTCCATGAAGGCGCGCTTGTAAGCATCGGTGTCGGCGTCCTGGGTGTTCGAGTCGAGGAGCTGCTTGCGGATCTTGCCGGCAGTGACGGCGGTCGTGTACTCGCGGTAGAGGATGTCGACTAGTGGGGGAAGATACCGTCCGAAGATCAGTCTGTTGTCCTCGTTCTCTCGTCGGCCCCGCGAAGAGAGAAAGTAACTCACCCTGCTCGAGCGAGAGACCCTTGGTCTCGGGGATGACAAAGTATACAAACAGGAACGCAATAACGCATGCACCTCCCCACTGCGAAACGGAAGCGTAAAAGGTTAAGACCGGACGGCAGAAAAAGGGTAAAGAAGATGCGCTTTGACCCACGATGAAGAACACCTTGCCCTGGAGACCGGCGTTGCCCGGACCGGTGTTGACGAGGTACGGGGTGGCGTAACCGATACCAAAGTCTAAAGTAATCGAGGAGCGCGAGTCAGAAATCGATCGGTCAAAAAACCGTGCTTCGAAGCCAGACTCACTCCACAGCCAGTTCGAGGCGGTCGACATGGACATCTGCTTCGCACGGGTGCTGGTCGGGTAGATCTCGCCCTGTCATGAGGAACCAGTCATGTCAGCCACGAGACAAAGGGTCGAGACGGAACGCACTGGCGCGCTGGCTTGCGCGCTCGCTCGACACTTTGTGAGGAAGCAGGGGAATACGTACGGTGACCCTGTGTGAGGAACCAGTCATGTCAGCCACGAGACAAAGGGTCGAGACGGAACGCACTGGCGCGCTGGCTTGCGCGCTCGCTCGACACTTTGAGAGAAACAGGGGAAACGTACACCCAAGCAATCGGTCCCCACGTGGCGGCAAAGAACGCGATAAAGAAGCAGACGAAAGCAACGAGAGCTTTCTGCGCCGGCTGGTTGCTCGAGTCGGTGGCGGTACTGATGGCGGCGACGATGAAGTGGCAGACGATCATACCGGCAGCGCCGACCAAGAGCATAGTGCGCCGACCAGCCTTGTCAGTGAGCCAGAGACTGTGAAGAGGAAGCGCCTCTCGAGGTCAGCCATCTCTCTCGGCGATTTCTCTCGAAATGTTCTGAGAGCTGAATGAGCGTACCCCGGAACGGTGGTGACGACGTTGACGACGTTGGTGATGATGGTGATGGTGAAGGGCGGCCTGATACCCGAGTTGAGGAAGAAGGTCGTGCCGTAGTCTGTGAAGGATTCGGACGAGGGGCGTCAGGAAATTTCGTTACAGTAGGCAGAGGCTTGAGGAAAGCTTGTCCTACTTACAGAAGATAAAGTTGATACCGGTGAGCTGCTGCAGAGCCTGGAGGGCGATTCCGGTGAGGGTACGGAGACGGTTGCGGTTGGTCGTGCGGAAGCAGTCGAGGTAGCTGGTGGCGCCGAGCGACCGGACGTGGTGCACCGCCGCGGCAATCTCGGCGTACTGCTCAGCGACAATGTCCGAGTCGGCCGGAGACTGCAAGATACGGGAGAGGGCGCGCTGCGCAGCCTCGTCCTTGCCGGCGGCGATGAGGTAACGGGGCGATTCCGGGAGGCAAGCGAGACCGCCGGCGAGGATGATGGCCCAGGCGAACTGGATACCGATGGGGATGGCCCACGAACCCTGGTCGTTGCGGTCCTTCGTGGCGTTGACGACGACGGCAGCGATGAGGAGACCGACTGCGGGAGAAGAAGGTTCATCAGTTTCGTGCGAACAGCGAAATGGCCACCATCACAGTCGAGTGCCGAAGACTCACTCGTGATCATCCACTGGTAGGCACCGACGATGGCACCACGGATGGACTTCGGGGCACACTCGGATTGATACATGGGAACCTGGAGGAAGCGCACAAGCGGTTAGTCCGACGGTTTTCACATGACCGGTCCCGTTCTCCGGACTCACGAGGCAAGAAGTACCGCCAACACCAAGACCAGCAAAAACACTGCGAGCGTCGGAAAGTCAGCCAGCGCTCGAGGAAAAGGACCGTAAAATGGATCGAGACGACGCACCGGCCGACGACGAAAGGTGCGAGAGTGGT
>JAMALC010000153.1:0-43784 GCA_023628275.1 Rhodotorula sp. M30-05A-2 | reverse complement strand
CCCTAACCCTAACCCTAACCCTAACCCTAACCCTAACCCTAACCCTAACCCTAACCCTAACCCTAACCCTAACCCTACCCCTAACCCTAACGCTTCGCGGCAAGCTTCCCCAGTCCTCTCCGAGCGAAAATCCCGCCCGCTGCGCGGGCATCCACAGGGCGCCAGTCAAGGGGATGTGTCGTTCCAAAGCCAAACAACACAGCTGGAGGCCGAGAAAGTCAGCATGGAGAAGAGAGCGCGCGTTTGGACAGGAGCGAAAACGCACCCCTACGAAGAAGCGTCCGGCGTGCCCTCCTCCTTGCTGTCCGCCTCAGCCTCCTCCTCGTTCAAGCCGCCATCCTTGCGCACCTGCTCCACCTCGGCCTCGAGCTTGTCGAGCGCGGCCTCGTCGGACGGGTCGATCAACGCCGAAGACAACAAGAGTGCTTCCTCGAGCTGCGGCGAGAGGCAAAAAGTCAGCAAGGTATCGAGAACGGTGAAAAGAACGCCGCCGCACCTTGCGATACTGGGCTGTCCGCGCCGACGGGTGAGCGATCTCGCCAGCGAGAGTACTCCGGAGAGAAGCGATGGCTGTCGGGAACGAAGGAGTCAGCTTTCCCACCGATCCAGTCCAGACGACGACGGACGCGAACGCACCCTGCCGACCATACTCCCGCACCACTTCGACGAAAGGCTTTGCCTCGTCCGGCAACGCAGCGACCTCGCCGTCTTCCTCCTCGTCCGCATCGGCTCGGTACCGCGCCTCGATCCAGTCCTCGGCGATTCCAAACCGTGCGAGCTGCACATCCGCCATCAAGACCTCCCGAAGCCAGCCCAACACGGGAAGTGGCGGCTGGACCACACCCTCAAACGACGAACAGAGTGGGACGTCGACAGAGGAAGCGGAGACGGAGCAGAGGGCGTCGGGATCGCGGATCCCTTCGAGGGCGACGACGCTGGCGGTGAGGGCGCGCAGGGCGGCGTACCACGCGTCGGTGACGTCGGCCGAAGTGGGCGAGGTGGACTCGGGATCGAGCGAGCCGAGGGAAGCGACCACGCCCGCGAGGCGGTCTTTGAAGTCGCTCAAGTCGGGCGACGGCGACGAAACGGTCAACAGGTGCGCTCGCTCGGCTGCCAGAAGAACGGCGAGGATCGAGTCCGACGCCTTGTACACGCCCGACAAGCGCTCCTCGGCCGCATTGAACCACTCGCTAGCCGACTGCGGTTCGCGGAGGTCGACTTTGCGGCGCTTCGAGCCAGCGACGACTGCCACGGGGGGAGCCGGCTGAAACAACTCGCCGAGGTGCCTCAGGGCAAACGCCTGGAGGTACCTTAGATGCACGGCAGCGACGCCGGCCTCGCCCAACCCGAGCGCGTCGAGCTTGGCCTGCTCCATCTCGACGCGGCGGCCGTCCTTTAGATACGGCTCGAGGACGTCGCAGCCGTGCAAGATCCCTCGGAGCAAGTTGCGCGCGTCCTCAGCTCCCGAGTCGACGGGTTCGACGGGTTCGAAGCGGAGCGAGGTCGGGAACGGGTACAGGATCTCGAGGACGCGCGAGGCGAGTTCAAACAGGTCGGCGACGGTCAGGGCGTCTTCGTCGAGCGGCATCGTCCCTTCCTTGTTCAGGGCTGGTCCCGTGGCTGCTGCGGGGTCAAAGGGCGCGGTGCGCTTCGAGGCCTTGAGGCCCTTGGGCTTGCCGAGCGGTTTCGGCGGCATGGCGGGCGGTCGTGAGGGCGGAGGCAGTCTGTGGATGATTTTCGAGATCAGCAAGCATCGACTACAGCTGTACGAGCGCAGAGTACTCACCGCTGGCTTGCGAGTCGAGTGTTGGGCAAAGAGTCGACGGCACGAAAAGGCGAGGCGGGGCGAGGAGCGGGGCTTAGCACGGTGAAACCGGGAAGAGCGTACAGCTGAAGCAAGCCTTGTCTCGTCAGCCGTATTGCCTAGTTCCTCGCGTGTAGGCTGCAGTTAATGAGTGAAGCAAGAGTGAGAGAGATGAAATTTCCAAAGTCGTGCGCTCAGCTGAAGCCTCCCCTCGGGCAGTCAGCTCTTCCTCCTCCGCTCCAAGTCGCTCGCCCTGCCTTAACCGCAGTCTGTTCAGGGAATAGAGCAGCCAAGATGTTTAAAAAGTAAGCAGAGGATAAGCGCCCTTCCATGTACTCAAGCTGACTCTTGCGCCTGATCGCCTCCTCTCACCTCGATGAACCCGACCACCTCGATGACACCTGACCTTGATCAAACGTGCGCAGCTTCACGCCGAAGGAGCACGTGGCGGGCAACGCGCCGATGAAGTCGTCCGCGCAGCGGCAGATCCGCGCCAAGGTCCTCGAGCAAATCCCCTTCCTCTCGCACCCCGCCGCCGCTCCTCCTCCCGCCGCCGCCCCAACACCAGCCCAGCAACCGACAGAGGCAACACACGACAGCGACGAAGAAGAAGCGGACTCGGCGAGGAGAAAGAAGGGAGCCGGAAAGGACAAGCGCGCGGGCAAAGCAGCAGGTGGCAAGTCTGGCAAAGGAGGCGGGAAAAAGGGAGGCAACAAGCGGGGAGGAGGCGACGACGCAGACGAAGAGGCAACGAGTTTGCCCGCCCAACCTCCTCTCGGGGGAGAAGACCAGGAGGACGAGGCGTTGACCGTGTTGGACCTGATCTGGCCCAAAAAGGAGACCCTCTCGCTCGTCAAGTGGTGCGTCTCCTTCCGGAGGGGGCGTAACTTTCAGAGGGGCGAGAGCTAATCGCAAGACGCGCAACAACAGCCGGGATCACATCTCGATCTATACCGTGCACGGCGAACCCATCTTTTTCCAACATTTCGACGGCCCCTTCTACCCGACCCTCAAGGTCCTCCACCGCTGTGAGTTCCAGGCACGGGCAAACCGATATCGCGACAATCTGCTGATCGCCGCTCCCCACGACCGCAGTCCCGGATATGCTCCCCCGCGTCGGTGTCGACCGCGGCGCGATCAAGTTTGTCCTCGCCGGCGCCAACATCATGTGGTCAGTCTCGCCCTTCGTCGAACCGACATTCTGAAGGAGATTCATCCCCCTAAACTTGAAACTGACACACTGCACGCAGCCCGGGCATGACCTCGCCGACGGGCTACCTGCCCCCCTCGTCCGCCAACATCCCGTCCGGTTCGCCCGTCGCCGTCCACGCGTACGGCAAGGAGCACGCCCTCGCGATCGGCTTGCTCGCGATGAGCACCGACGAGATCCGCAGCCTCAACAAGAACATTGGCGTCGAGAACGTCACCTTCCTCGGCGACGACCTGTGGAAGGTCCACTCGTTGTAGGCGCGCAGCACTGTAACGACGACTGCAACGGTACAAACTCTGTTACAACATCGACTGAACTTTGATATCTGAGGCACTTAGGCAAGCGGGCCCGTGTTGAACAACCGATCACCCGAGTCTCCAAGTCCGGGCACGATCATGCCGTCTTCCGAGAGCTGCCAGCGTCAAACAATCGCGAAAGTCAGCCACAAGTCGAGCGAAGAAAAGGCCCAGGACCGAACGCACCACATCGTCAATGCCGCAGGTGTAGATCTCGAGTCCAGGGTACGCCTCGGCGACGCGAGTCAGACCGGGCTTGGATCCGAGAATCGAGAGGACCTTGATCTGCGAAATCTCGAGGCCCCAGTCGAGCTGTGCGAGGCGGAGGGTCAGTTTTCAAAAAAGTTCTCCCCCAACAGATCCCGCGACTTACGAGGATCGAGATGGCGGCGACGGCCGTCCCGCCGGTGGCGATGAGCGGATCCAAGAGGTACAGCGTCTCGACCGTCGGCGTCGGCGGCAGTTTCTGGTACTGGCGGTGACTCTGGGAGGTCAGCATAGAAGTGACTCGGAAGGCACGCGTGTTTGGTCCACGCACGTATTCGACGGGCTGGAGCGAGACTTTTTCTCGGAACAAGCCGAGGTAGAACACGCTCGCTTCCGGGAACAAGTCGAGGATGGCTGGGGGGTTCAAGAAGAGTCAGTCCAGCTCGGAGGAAACACAGAAAGACTCCTGGACCCACGCTCAGTCATGCCGATTCCTGCACGGAGGATCGGCGAGAGGCCAATCTTGGGTGCGATCGCCTTGCCGGTGAATTCGGTGATCGGGCTCTTGAGCTGTTCACCGCCATTACACAGTGTCAGTTGACAGACGGTAAAGCGTTCTCGCCCCAGCGCAGGAGCCTCGAGAGAAGCCCATGTGGGGGGAGGAGATTCGACGGCTGGTCGCGGTCTCTGCACGCCAGGCAGTCCACGACAGAGCAGACGAGAGTACTCACACCAGGCACATCTTTGAGGGGCAGTTCCCGCGACGCCTCGATGCCCAAGAGGGTCGACAGTTCCTTGACGAGGGCGCGGAATCGGTGCGACGACGTCTCGACCGAGCGCAGTTCCGACAGCTTGGCCTGGACGAGGGGGTGCGAGACGAGGTTGACAGACATGGCGATCAGGGTGTTGGAAGGCGATAGGGACGGAGTGGAGCGGGATTGCGGTGCGTCGTTGGTCGTCGGCGGGAAAGTGGGGGAAGAGGAGACACAAAGTCGAGCGAACTGAGCGAGCTTGAGAGCTTGAGGCGGAGAAATGCGCGTAGGCGCCAACGTTGGAAGAGCGAGAGCTTGTGGGAACGAGCAACAGAGCAGCGGGAGCGAACGGAGAGGACGAGAACCAGGCGCGGGCGAGTTCGGACGGCTCACCCGCTCCGCATTCTCTCTCGACCGCTTTCCGTATCGACCTATCTTCGACCCCGCACGCGCGCACGAACAGAAGGCAGTTGATTAGGATTGCACTGGCGCAAACGTTCTCCCGACTCAGTTGATAAAGACGTCGAGGCGGGTCAGTTGAGAATAGGTATCGCTCGAGAGACGGTATCGGAGCTGTGTAGCCAGGACAAAGTCAGCGAACAACACCCACCACCAGAAAGACAAACACCCGCCCACCATTCCTGCAAAGGTCATGAGGCTGCGAGCCTTGGCGCGGTACTCCTGCATGCGCTGCTGCCTGGACGCGTCGCCGCCAAACGGACTCTCCTTGAGTTGCTGGTGCAGCTTGTACAGGATCGTCATCGTCGCGACGAGGACAATGTCGAGGTTCCGGACGATCGCGTCGTCGACCGAGTTGACGTCCTCGGCGGCGCGGATCAGGTGCACCAAGTCCGAGTGCAGCGGGATCAAATTGGTCGATTCGATCGCCTGGGCACTGGAGAAAGTCAGCTCGGCGCAATCACGCACAAGCCAAACAACCAACCCACCTGGAGGGCCTGCTCGAGTTGACCGTTCTCGTACGCCGACAAGGCCTCCTTCAACCGCATCAGCGTCTCGCACGTCTCTCTCCGCTTCCGCGAGACCTTGCCGCCCATGCTCGCGCTCCGATCATAGTGCTCGAGGATGCTCCGCGCAACCTGCGCCACGTCCTCCTGGCCGGCCGCCATCCCGATCGTCTGAGCCGGGAAATTCCGCGAGCCGGTCGACGAGGAAGACGCCGCCGGTCGCGAGAGCGAGTTGCCCAGCTCGACGTTGAGGACAGCGATCACGGCGTCGTACTCTTCCGCGAGGTTGTACAGGAGGATCGCCTCGCTGAACCGCTGCTCGACGTCGGCGCGCTCGGCGGCGGATTTGACAATGTCGAGCAAGTACGTGCGCGAGTCGGCGAGGTGCAGCAGCTTCAAGTCGCGCTCGATTTGACCGGCCTGTCCGGTACGAGCGTCAGCAGGCAGGCCGACATTCGGGCGCCAGTACCGCCGACTCACCACCTTGGTTCCGTCGTTCCGGACGTCTCCCAGCAGCTGACTGTACTGCCTCGTCTCCATGACGAGTTCGCGCACGTACTGGTGCGCGAGCGCGACTTGCTCGTCTCCGCGCGGCGCAGGCAGGTCGGCGTTGAGGCAGATCAGGTACAGGTACTGGAGCGCTTCGGCGGCGTCGGACTGGGCAAACAGGCGAGTGTAGCGGTGCAGGAGGCGCGCGAACGAGATCGACGGGGTCTCGGTCTTGGCGTCCGTGACTGCATGTGGTCGTCAGCAGGATCGTCAGACGAAAAGACCGCCCGCTCGACTCACGGAACTCGACGTCGGCGGCATGTCCTCGAGCCGGGACGCGCAAGAGACCGTAGTACGCGAGCGCGATCGCAAAGTGGACCGCGTCGGCCTGGTACTGCGAGTGTTGCTGCAAAAAGGCGATGGCCTGCGTAGCAACCCGGAAAGTTAGCCGGCGAAAAAACCCCGCCGGAAAAACGCGAACACTGGAACCCACCCTCTCAAACTGCCCGCTGAGGAGCAGGACTTGGAAGTACAGCAGCGGCCTCGTGCCCTTGGGGTCAAAGTGCGCCTCTCCAAACTTGAGCAGGACGGCCGCCAAGTCGCGCAACCCGTACTTTTCATGCGGCGCCTCGCCCTGGCCCTCCGTCTCGCGCACGAGGCTGAGCTGGAACCAGAGCCAGTCCTCGGTCGTCTGCGTCACGCCGGGCACGTTCCTCCGGTTGATCTCGACGCGGCCGATGAGTTTGTACAGCGCGTGCTTGTACGGGTCGGACGTGTCGGTCAAGTAGCGAATCCGCTGGTTGTACTCGGACAGGAAGCGGTCGCGCAACAGCTTGGGCAACCGACGGTCGGGCGAGTCGAGCCAGGCTTTGAAGTAGGGCACGAAACTCTTTTCGAGCTTTTGGAGGGCGGCCTCGTTCTCGGTCGCGAACGCGAGCGCTTCTTTCGCGTGACCGCTCCGCAAGAGGTAGTAGATCCGAGCCCACACGGGCGTGTTGTTGGCGATCTGCGGGGTGGCCGAGTCAGTGGGATAGTCGAGGCGCCTGCAAAGACCAAGACCAACTTCGAGAGCCTGGTTGGACCACTGGCCGTTCTTCTGGTACTTGACGTTGAGGAAGCCACGAATCTTGTTCTGCACCGACGGGACACCGCCGAGCGCGGCTTCGGCCGGACGCGAAGCGATCGTCTTTTCGACGTACGTCATGAACCTGCAGGTGGGCGCCGTGAGGGGATGAAGACCGTGGTGACAAGCCGAGAAAAAGGCGGAACGCACTGCTCCTCAAGGTACTCTCGCGCGCCGTCGCCAATCATCTTGCGAACCTCGATGGCGTCTTGGCTCTCCGGGTCCGCAAGCAAGTAGCCCTGGGCGTACTGCCGCTCCTGCAGAGCCGTGCGCTGGAATTCGCCGTTGAGGACGTCACATTCGCGAACGAGGTGCGACAAGAGCCGCCACGTCTCGGTCGTCTGAGCCGAGCGCTGCGGAGGACGGTCATGGAGTCAGCTCTCGTCCGGGAAAATAGTGCTCATCACCGTGACCACGCACCGAATCTCCCGCCGTCGAGCCGATGCTGGCCTCGCCCAACGCCGACACGAGTCCGAACGCGAAACCCTCCTTGCGGAACTCGTTCAGGCGGCGGATGACGCGGTCGTAGCGCATCATCTTGGAGTGCATCTGGAGCGAACCGCCTCCCGAGGCTGGCGTCGAGGGGAACGAAGTGGGCTGCGCGCGCCCGAGGTGCGGAATCGTGTCAGCGCACTGTCCCACTCGGAAAACACCCTCTCGCCGACTCACTGCACGCTCGAACGAGTTGCCGCGCCTCGAAGCAGAGGAAGAGCTCTCGGTACTCGGTCCGGCCGCGGGATGGTGCCTGCCGAGCTCCTCAAACAGTCTGTCTTTTTGCTTTTCCCAATCGCGCCGCATCTTGGTATCGAGGTTGCGGTAGAAGTCGGCCGTCGTGGCGCGTCGGCCTTCCTCGATGGCCGAGATGATGGCCTGCTCGTGCGTGTGTCGGATGTAGCCCTGCGCGAGGACAGAGCGGGGTTTCAGTCCAAAGAGAAGTCTCGGGAACCGAACCAGCGTGTCCGCCGCACGCACCTCGACATCGGTGTCGCTGAGGGGAACCAAGGGCTCAAAGGTGCCTGCCAAGTTGACCGAGTTGATGTTGGACGAGAGCTGCTCTGCGTTGACGCCGCCCGAAGCGAGCAAGTAGGCCCTGCGAGCGAGTCCAGGTCAGCGGACTGGGTCATCAGTAGCGTAGAAAGGAGCCCGTGCAGGCTCCTGGCCGCTCGAACGACACGCCCCCAGTAACGAGGGCGCACTGTGACGGTCAAAGTTGAAATAGTCCAACCTCGAAGGACGCGAACTCACGCATTGCCAGCCTGACCCGCCTCCTTCAACGACCTGCCAGCGATCCGCCTCGACTGGCTCTCGATCTGGTCGAGGCCGAGTTGAATCGTCGGCAAGTCGACGCCCGGTTGAGACGAGAGCGCCGCCGACGACGACGCCGCGAGCGAAGCTTGCAGTCGCTGCGACTGCTCGAGCAGCGAGGCGAGCGAGGCCATTTCCTTCCTCTTGCCTTCGTGCGTTCGAGAAAGCGAGAGCGAGAGCGAGAGGTGGTCAAGTCGACCAACAAGAGTTGACGCCTTTTCCGACTGCGACCCCTGACAGCTGCTCGCCTGCTTGACCGTACTTGCTATTGTATCGACAGTCTACCCGGTTATTCCGGGCGGATCCGAACCTGCTTTCCTCCGTCGAGACTCCTCGCTCGCTCCGGCCTGCTCGCCCTCAAGTCTACGAACCCGACCGCACCGAACGTGTCAAAGGGATCAAGCGGTACAATTGCATGACGCGTGAGAACAGGGAACGAAACGACTCGCCGTCCAGGGCCAGCCTGGACGATCTCGCTCAAATGGGTGCGACGGGAAGTAGGCAAAACGTCAAAAGGTGGAAAGGCGAATCGAGGAGGAACACGAGATAGAAAGGGACAGCTCAGCGGGTGCACGGTCAGAGCTGCTCGGCGTCGACAATGGCGGCGAGCCTCTTCTCGAGGCGGCGTGCGGGAGCATCTTGCTCGAGGCGACGAGGCGGCATCGAGTCCGAGCGAGAACGGACAGCACGCTGGCGACGGCCGTTGGCTGCAGATCCAGAGCCATTCACCCATCAGTACATGCTCATGCTCACGCCTGAAGCCGAGCCATGCTTTGAAGCTCATCGAGCCGGCTGCGAAACCTGCTTACCGGAAGTCGCCGTCGAACTCGCCGCCGAACCGTTTGCCGAACCGGACTCGCCAGCGGCACTCGCAGTCAATCCCGACGAACCGGAGGAAGAAGTGCCCGAAGGGCTGGCGTTCGCGTTACCCGAGACGGTCTGAATTGAGAACGCCGTCAGATTGAAAAACGGAGGTCACGCTCACTTCGCCGGGAAACTTGGGACCAAGCCGACTCACAAAGTAGACGGCATCGTCGAGCGATCCGTGTTGCGCAACCTGCAACAGCGATGGCAATGTGAGCGATGCGAGCCGATGAGCTGAAAAGCGTTCTTCGAGCGGACAATCTCGCGAAAGAGGAAAAGCCAACTCACGCCGACGAGAACGGGCTGGTGGTTCGCAGCGGCGTTGATGCTGCGTATGCGGTGATCCGGGGCAGGGCGAACATCAGCCTTCGTCCTCGATTGGGTCAGAACTGGTTGAGATCGTTGGAGAAGGCTCACCTCGACATCTGCGATTGCAGCAACTTGCCGACAGGTCAGCCGAGGGGAGAGTAACGCACGGCGACCATCACCCATAGTGGCTCCACAAACGCACCTTGTAAACTCCAGCAGGCAATCCACCGGGAACATTCGCCGAGAGGACGCCGTTCTGAGCCGGGTCGTTCAGGCCTTTAAAAAACGCAAACTTGGTCGGGTCGGTGACGGTCGTCGACGTGAGCGAGTCGATCAACTCGATGACGACGTGCGAGTGGCCTTCCGAGTGGCGAGGGAGGCGTCGTCAGAAGAGCGTTAAAGAGAGGAGTTGGGAAGAGAATACGGCAAGACTCACCGATGATCTGGCCCTGAGCGTTCGTCGTCTGCGGAGCTGTGGACAGGAAAGTGCGCGTGAGCTCTTCGACATCCGACGTTTGGAGCCCGAGACTCGACGCTCCGATGGAGATCGTGCGAGCAGGGAGAAGAGCTGGATCGGAGAAGCTGACCACTGAAGTAGTCTGGAAGAGCGGCACATGATGATCGATAGTCAGCTCGTGCTCCGTCAATCCACGTGTAGTCCACTCGACCTACTCGTCTGCGCGTTGACCTGCAGGCAGACAAAGCAAGTCAATCCGCGTCCCAACGAGTCAGTCGAAAAGCTGGACCTGAAACGGCTTCGAAACTTACAAAGTTGCCAGTCTCGAGCTGAGCGGTCGAATGAGGGAGCAGATACATTAGTCGCGTGTCGAAAACAAAGAGCAGCTGACTAGAGCGTACGTTGTTGATGGCCATTTCGATCGTAAAATCTTGGTTCGGCGGGATGACCTGTGCGTTACATTCGACCGCGAGTTCAGCAGATTCGCTGCCGGACTAAAAGAGCGAGAGCAAGCCTGCAAGAAAGTCAAACGGTCACGCACATCCAGGTTCTTGGGGTTGACAAACTTGGACGCCGGAGCCGAGTTGGCCGCGGCGATGATGCCCATCGGAACCGCGTTGCACGAGCCCGTCTTGACTGCGGGCGAGCATCCCGGACCGAGTCAGCAAGCCCTCAGTTCTGTAGGCAGTGACCGTGTCGATCTCACCCTGGTTCCCGTTCGTGAGAGGCTGTTGCCAGACGGAAAAAACGTCAAAACTCAAGCGCTTTGTTCCCAAATCGCGCTCGGACATAGCGACGACCCACCAGATCGTTGCGGGTCAAGCAAAAGTTGATATAGTTGTTTGTGCTCGTCAGGCTCGGCGTGAATTCTGTCGAGTCCGAGGGAGCGGCGAAGGAAGCATCCGATATTTCAGCAGTCAGCAACCTGCGGGAAAACAGACGGCAGCAACGCGAGACTCCAGCGCCCCAACTCACTGCCACCGTCACTCCCGTCGGACGCAAGGCCGTCTGCGATCTGACTCGGATCGAGGAACAGGTTCTTCTGCGGATCGCTCATGTCGGCGATGCCGTTCGGCAAGCCCGAAGTGCCGTTGATGCTCTTCTGGCCGATCCCTTGCGTGCCCGAGTCTGCGTGAGGAGGGAGATCGTAGCCATGTCAGTCACGCACCTACACTATCTCCATCGACCAGCGCCTCGTCCGAGCTGGTCCGAGGCTTTCTGGCCGAACGAAAGCGCGAGGCGGCGAAAGACTCACTTTGACCTTGACCGGGCGCGCTGCCCGGGTTCAAGTTCGGGTCCTCGATCTGGCGGAGGGCTTGGCGGAGGTTTTGGAACCCTTTGTTGCCGCCTCGACCACGTCCACGAGCGCGGGCGAAGAGGGTCGAGTCTGTTTTGTTGGTCGAGCGGTGGAAATTGCGAAGGGAGGCAAGGAAAGAGTGAGCCTGCGGCAGATCGACACACGAATACACCCCCTTCAGACTCCAAGAGAGAGCCTGAAAAGCGGTGTATGCACACGCAGAGAACGCCAGCAGACTCACCTTGGTCCGACCGCGCGAGCAAAGCAGGGTCGCCATCGCCCGAGGAAGCCAAAGTAGCACTCACGGAGACGCCGTCAGTCGCAACGAGCGCGCCGGCTCCGGCGAGGGCAAGCACGACAGTAGCCGCCGAAGAGTACAAAAGCGTCGAGAAGCGCATCGTCAGGATCGGAGGGAAAAGCGACGAGAGGGAGAGAGTTGAGAGAGAGGAAGACGACCAGCGTCTCGAAATCGGGAACAAAGGGAGGGGAACAAGCGGGGATACAAGTAATAGCTCGCGAGTAAGACGCTGAGCACCGAAAGACTGGAGAACGAGGAGATTAGGGGTGTGAGCGAGTGAAGGGAAGGAGGGAAAGAGGCGAGCGGAGGAGCACGAGCGAGATCTCGCTCGCTGCAAAACCGCACCGAGTGCGCGATAGGTCTAAGGGGGTAGTTTACGCTGGAACAAAGCCGTGCAGAGAAGTCCTACGGCTTGAAACGCCGTACTCGTCGAGATCCGAGGTCGCCACTCGGCTGCGTTCTCATCGAGCACTCTCACCGCATTTTGCCGCTCTCGATCTCGCGCTTGCTGCATGGGGACTTGCTTTACAATGGAAAAAGAGGTACGAAACAGCACGACGAATGGGAGCTTTGAGGTTAGGAGACTATGCATGCGGAGAGGAAGTTTGTGAGCGACGGAAACCTAGTCATCCTTGTTCGGGTTCGACTCTTCGTGCTTCTGCCAGTCGGTGTACGAGCCTTCGTAGTTGCGGGCCCTGCGCGAGTGTAGAGTAGTTACGAGTCAGTCAGCCCGCAGCGAACATCAAGCCGCCTTACGGAGGAAAGCGCATTTTCCCTCCAACAAAGGCTGCAGAAAGACATGGCGCCACAAGACTGACCACTTGTAGCCGGCGGCCTTGGCCAGGTCGACGGCAGTCTGGGCGCGCACGCCCGAGCGGCAGTAAAAGATCATCGGCTGCTGCTTGGTCGGCTTGTGGAAGCCGTTGACGCGGGTAAAGTCGCCTGCAGGGGCGGGCACATCGTACAAAGTCAGTCTTGATTTCGCCGACTCGACGCACGAGACAGGGTTCTCCACGACCGTGGAGGAACTACGGTTCGAAAGCGTAGCGGACACCGAAGACGAACCTTCGTCCATCGAGAGGTTCTTTTCAAAGGTCGAGAGGGGCAAGTTGACGGAGGAAGGGATCGAGCCGAGCGCGACCTCGTTCGGTTCGCGGACGTCTGCGGGGGGGCATTTCGAGATGGTAGTGAGTTGAGGGCTGTGGTCAAGGGGAGATCACCCTGGACCTGGTTGGGTGCGAGATGTTCCCCGAGACGAGCAGTCACCGAAACTCACCGATCAGGAGAATCTTCTGCACACGGAGGAAGACGCAGATCAGCACTGCTTATGAAACGCTCATACGAGAAAGACGGCACGCACGTCGCTCGGACTCTGGGTGAGGGGCTTGACTTCGTCGTAGGTGACTTTTTCGCCATTCTTCCACTTGGGGTCGTTCTGGACGGTGGCCGCGCTCCGGACTGCTGCCGAGACGGAAAAGGTCCGCGGCGTGGGAAGCAGCGAGGGGGCGGCTGCGAGGTGGCGAGGAGCGAAGGAAGTGGGGCGGAGAGTCGACATGGCCGAGGCGGACGAGGTGCGAAGAGCGGTGGCGGAGGTGCGCTTGCAGGTGGGAACAACGTTGCGGGCAAGGGCAAACATGGCTGGTAGATTCTGCAGCTGGGCCTTTTTATACTGAGCAAAGGCTATAGAGCGAGAGTTGCGGGATGATGAGGTGAGAAGGAGCGACGGCAACAGGCGCAAGAAACGACAGGGGGAAGCTCGAATCGCTCGCTAATGAAAACTGCGGAGCTCCGTCATGTTGCGCGCACGCACGCAGCGGTAAACAACTCGCAGCCTCGGCTGTAACTGCAGCACAGCGAGAGACAGCTAGGCGAGGTGCACAGCTCCCAATCCCGAACGAGCACCCGGTTCAGCTGAGAACCCGCGCCTGCCTCCGAAACCGACGTCGTTCATCCTTCGCTCGCCCGCCCGACCGTATCGGTCTCGCCGAGATCGACGAGGCCGAAGTGCGCGACTCCCTTCTCCGACCAGCTATAGCACTGCAGACTGCGCTACACGACAAGCGTCTGGGAGAAACTCTCCTCCAGACCTCGCCTGGAGATTCCCCAGCTCCGACCTCAGGAGCGTGGTGTCGATCACCGAAGAATCGCCCGATCCGATCATTCGCACCCTACAACCACAAGCTATAGCGAGATCCCGGAATGTCGACCCTCTCGCCGGGAACTTCTACCACCCGCCCCTCCGAATCGTCTCCGCCACCGCGCCGGACCTCGTCGTTCGCCTCGTCGCTGTCGTCGTCGTCCCGAGGCGGCGGCAGCAGCCACAGCGCGACCGCCCTCTCGAGGCAGGCCGCACGCTTGGGAATCGTCACCAACTACAAGGACTTGAACTTGCACTCGGCAGCCGCAAAGGGGAACGTCGGTGAGTTCGGGTTTAGGCGCAGTCAGACGTCACCGAATCGAATCACCCTAACCCCGGACCCGCTCCCCTGTTCCCACCCAGGCCTGGTCCAATACGCGCTCGCGAACGGCCAACCCGTCAACTCGGTCCTCGACGGCGTCTTGCCGATCCACGCCGCCGCCTCGTCCGGGAACGAAACCGTCGTCCGCATGCTCGTCGAAGCCGGCGCCGACGTCAACAGTCCGCGCTTGTCGCGCAGGTTCACGCGCGAAGGGACCAAGTCGAGTGGGCAGTCGGTCGGAACGCGAGGTGAGTCGTCCCGCAAACAAACGGTTTCGGGGAAGTCATCCAGCACAACTGACGCGCACACGAGCGACGGACAGGCTCGACCCCGCTGCATTTCGCCGCCGCAAACGGTCACCTGCTCATCCTGAGCCTCCTCCTCTCGTACGGTGCCGACCCGCGCGTGCCCGAGAAGCACGGTGCGACTGCCGAACAGATGGCAGCCCAGAACGGCTTCCTCGACGCGGCCGACTTGCTCCACTCGTACTGCGTCAAACTGGATCAGGCAGCAGCCGCCGAGGCGAGCGGGAGTGGTGGTCCATCTCAAGCACGACCGCATCGACATGGCAGTCACAGTGGACGCACTTTCGCCGGCCTGCGGAGAAAGTCATCATCGTCAGGCGGAACGCCGGCGATGCAAGCCCAACGGTCCTTCGACGCCCTCGCGACCAAGTTCGCCCACCACGCCCACCGCGCGAGCTCGTCCTCCTCGCTGTCAGTCAACTCCCTCCGCGGCTTGACCCCGCTCGCTTCGTCGAGCCAGATCTCGCTCGGAGCGGCGGACGGACCCGCTCCGCTTGCACCGGTGCCGGTGCGGAGGAGACCGTCCTTACCGGGCGGGACAATGCAGCCTCTCCTGGAGGTCGGTAACGATGGACGAGTCCGCGCGGCCACCTTTAGCGGCGGCTCGGGTCAGCAGCAAGCGCCGATGTCGACCGCGTTTACCACGGGCGCACCCCAGGTTGCCGAGCAAGACGCCGAGGAAGGAGAAGCCGCGGCGGTCGAACGAGCCGAGAGGAGACGCAGCATGGACGTGAACCGACCGTGGCGGCAAGACTCGTTCCAAATGGGGTTGCCGACCCTCGCCTCGCTCGACATGGCGGCAATCACACGATCCGAGTCCGACGACCCCGATCCCACTCCGACAGACTCCAAGGCGGCCTCGATGCTGCCGACGAGTGCGCCCGCCAGTCCGACGAGGACGCTCTCGCAGCAGCGGTTCTACCGACCTCGACAGAGCAGCGGGCTCTCGAGAGGTTCGTTCACCGGAAGTCGGCCCTCGATCGACGAAGACTCGGAAACTCGCGTCTTTGAAGACGACGAGCTGCCGCCGGTGGCTGATCCAGCCGCGACCACCCCGGAAGAAACAACAACCCCGAATCGACCACGAGCCGTTTCGAATCCAGACTCGAGATCACCTTTGCTGCAACACCTGCATGCGACGCAGTACTCGGGCGCTCGATCACCCCGCTCGCGAGAGAGTAGCCACAGCGAGACGAACTCGCCCGCGAAACAAGGTCACAACCTCGCCGTCCCCTCATCGACTCCTTCGCGCAGCATGCAATCCGACGGCAGGGCGAGGAGCAACTCGGCTTCGACCGATGCGTCCTACACCGTGTCGACTTCGTCCTCGCGCGATTCGACCTGGTCCGGTCCGACGTTTTCCACCGCTTCGACCAGCACAGCTCCGACGACTGCGCCTCCTCACAGCCCCACGAAGCGCACCAAGGCATCGACCACTGTCACTCCAGATGTGGGCTATTTCAGCGCAGCAGCAGCGACGACGGCGCTCGATCTCTCGAACCGGCGTCGCCACCTCGGACCGCTGTACGAAGCCCACTCGCCCGGGATCGTGACGACTCGGTCGACACGCACTGACGAGGCCACCGCAAACGACCACGAACCCAAGACGCGAGCTCAGGCTCGATCAAGGGTCAAGAAAGCCGAGCGCGAATTGATGGGATCGCTCGCGCCCTCGTCGACTTCGACTTCGACGGGTCCGACTTCCGTACTTCGCGAGACGGCGCCCAAAAGCCTGAAGGACCAGCTGGCGGCGTACGGCAAGAGCTTGAGAGCGGAGCGGGAACTCGTCGAGAAGGAGGAACGCGAGCGACAACGGCATGCCAAGTCTACGGCTGCTTCGGGTTACACGATCGAGACGATCAGCACCTCGGGTGTTGCAAAAGGTGAGCGTGAGCCTGGATTTTCCCATGTCAGAGTGAACAGGCCCGCTGACTGCACCACCACCCTCAGCCCGCCCGAATGCGCCGCCCAATCCACTCAACGCGTCGACCACGCGCGGCAGCGGGAAACTGCTGCTCCCACCGTCTCCACCTTCGAGTCGTCGCAGTCGGTCGCCGGGCTCATCCGCGACTGCGACTCTGCGTGCCCCAGCTCGCGAGGCCACCGCGTCCTCGAACGTTCTCCCCGGCGCGGCAAAAGCTCGGTCTCCGCACATGGAGCAGGTCCGCGCCTCTTCGCCGAGCTCGACTCGGTCGGGATCGAACCAATCTGCCTCGACAGCCGAGGCGGTGGATGCGGCGGCGGCGGCGGCGGCACCGGTCCTGGGTCAAGGTCACGGCGGCGTTTCGTACGTCGGCGTTCAGCCTCCAACTCGGAGTCACCATCACCATCACCACCACAGCAGCAGCAGCAATCATCGCAAGGATGGCCCAGCTCATCACACTCGGAACGGCTCTCGAACTGCTCAAAGCAGCGACAAGTCGCAATCGGACCGGGACCTCGCTTCGGTCGTCGGCGGCAGCAGCAGCAACGGTGGCGGCGCTCCAGGCAAGATCTCGACTCGGAACGGAGTCGAAGAGGAGCGGAGGAAGCGCGAGGAGGAGGAGCAGAAAGTGCCCAAGGCGGCGAGGACTGTCCCCTCCGCGGGTGGTCGGACGGGCTTTGTCCGCAAGCTGTTTGGGTCGGACAAGGAGAGCAAGGTCGTCGGAGGAGGAGCTTCGCCGTCGAGGAGGTAGACCAGTCGGTTGATATATCCTCTTTGCAAAGCCGCCATTCCTCACACGCTCGCGACCGGATTCCCAGCCGCAGTTTCGAGAGTGGCGGGTCATGTTGCGATGCCGTGACTTTTTCACCCGCCGACTGCCCTGCTTCGATGATTATCTCCCCCGAGCTTACAGATATCGGAGTGCATGCGTGTTCATTTGAGAATTCGGCGAAGCGAAGTTGCGGACGCGGCGCAGCGTCGTCCGAAGAGCTCTGCGCATAGCTTCGATACAGACATACAGAGAGAAGGCTGATGCAGAGATAGAGAAGCTATACATACACGAAGCTTCCTTATCTCTCCCTATGCCGCCCCATCAAGCGCCGCCACTGGACGGATCTGCGGCCGCCGTCATGACTGCATCACCATCATCGTCAGCAAAGTCGCCAGCTGCACAGCTGCCGGTGCTGTCCCTAGCAGGGCCACACCTGCGACTCGACGACATCAACGGCGCGGCGGTCGAGGCGCTTCAGCTGCAAGATGACGCGGACCGGTTCTCGGCGCCCGAGTGGCTTCACACGGACAACGACGACGACGCACACGCAATACTCGACCGACTCGTACAGGAATCCAACGCCTACAAGTGGGGCCAAAATGAACCGCCAATACTCAAGTACCGGGGCGTCGGACCGACGAGTGCTGCAGCCGAGGTCCTCGCCTCGGCAACGAAGAACCGCTCCGGCGAGACAATCTACACTATCACGCTCGTACGGCCAGCTTCGCCACCGGAACCGGATGCAGTCGGGCCAGGTCCGCCTCGCCGATTCGCGTCTCGCGTGCCGCACCTCGACTCCGTCGCCTCCGAACCGACCGCGCCCATCCCGATCAGCTCGTCCGCAGCGAGCGGCGTCCCAGCACCGGCGATGAGTCCCACGTCCCTCAACAACTTCAGCGGCTCGGACGCCTCGCGAACCGCCTCGTTCAGCTCGGGATACTCAATGTCGAGTCGAAAGGCGGCGAATCGCCCGGCTGTCGGACCCGAGCGGAGGAACCTCCCTCTTAGCCCAGAGATGACGAGCATGCTCGCACACGCGACGAGCCTCGTCACCGACAAGAGTCACCCGTCGACGCGGCGAGAGCTCGCCGATCCCGATGCGGCGGCGACTCGACCGGCTGCGGCACCGCGTTCTCGCAGCGACGACACGACGCCGCCGACAAACGGCTTCCTGTTGGAGGACAAGCTACCGCTGGCTGTCAGCGTCCTGATCGGGCGGACGCAATCGTTCGACCGAGGGATCGAAGCCCTCTCGGACGGAACGGATCGCGGAGCGGGCAAACCGATGCCCTTTCGAACGCCGACGCGCGCCGAGCGCGCTATCGAGGACCACGACGCCGACGACGACGCCGACCGGGATGCGACGATGCACAGTCCGAGTCCTCCTGCCGAGACCGAAGAGACTAGCAAAGTTGCCGAAGACGGCGCCCAAGACGGTGAAACTGCGCCGGCGAACGGCGAGGCGTCGAACCGGCAGACGCTCACGCTCAACAACTTGACAGACATGGTCGAGACTGTGCCGATGGTGAGGGGTGCCTCTTTCACTGGAAGCCTGCACCGGAATATTCCCCGCTCACCCTTTAACCAAACTGCAGATCATGTTCATGGCAGATCTGAACGGCCAGGTCACCTGGTTAAACAAGGCCTGGTACGACTACACGGGCGCCGATCCCGCATTCAACATGACTTTCGACGAGTGGATGTGTGAGTCCCGCTCCCCTTACACCGTCGCGTGGGTTCTGAGAGAACGCTCCGCTGACGCTTAAACCCCCCAAAAGCCTTGTTTCATCCGGACGACTTGCAAGAGATCCTTCCGATCTACCTCGGGGCGATGCAGACCGGCAACAAGTTCCGATTCAAGTACCGCATCAAAGGGCGCGACGGCTCGCTGCGCTGGCACGCCTGCCACGGGGCTCCGGTGCGCAATTCGCAGGGCACGATCGAGAGTTGGACGTGCGCCCTGTCGGACGTGCATGAAGATACCGAGGCGAGGCACGACGCGCTGCTGGTCAAGGAACGGACCAAGGCCGTCCTGGAAGGCTCCGGTGCGTTTCCTCCTTGTGACTCTCTTGGCAGCGAAACCCCTCAAGCTGACCAGCGAGATCGCGGCCCTTAGACATCTTCCTCTTGACCGTCAGCCCGCGTCTCGAGGTCGTCTTCTTCGAAGGCAAGCCGCCGTCAAGGGTCGCGATCGGGTCGCCCGCCTCGCTCGTCGGAAGCAACTTTGCCGAGTTGTGGCCCTCGCCCGAGTTGCAGGATGCCGTGCAGCGCATCCTCGACGGCGAAGTCGAGCGCGACTATGTCCAGATCGACGAGCAGGACGCGTCCGGTCATACGGTCCATCATCGCTGCAGGGTGAGCTCCCCGAGCTGTCCCTCCTGTTCCTGCGCAACGGCACAAACTGACAGCCACCGCACCTGCGCAGCTCATCGCCCTCCGCGGAGATCCGGCGATTCCGCAGATCCACCCCGACGCCAACGCCATCACGGGCTGCATCATCGTCGGTTCGGACGTGACCGAGCTCGTCGAAGCCGAGATGGCGCTGCAAAAGAGCGCCGCCTCCGAACATGCCGCGCGCGAGGCGAACCGCCTCAAGACGCAGTTCCTGACCACCATCACGCACGAGATCCGGACCCCGATTGCGGGCATCCTCGGTATCTGCGAACTCTTGCTCGGCGAGTCGAGCCGGTTGAGCGAAGACCAACGCTCGCTCGTTCAGCAAGCGGTGCGGAGCGCCGACACGCTGCTCGAACTGATCGGTGCCGTCCTCGACCTGCGCAAAGTCGAAGAGAACGCTCTCTCGCTCGAGACGGGCCCGTTCCTCGTCGGCGAAGCGCTCAACGACGCTCGCCTCTTCAGCGTCATCGCCCAGAAGAAGGGGCTCGAGTTTGTCGAGGACGTTCAGCCGTTCTACCAAGGGACGCTCCTCGGCGACCGCCTCCGTCTCCGACAGATTCTCGCCAACGGTTTATCCAACGCCGTCAAGTTTACCAAGTCTGGTGTGTGCCGTTTGGTTCCGTCTCACTTCTCGCCGATGCTCACCGTGCGGAACCACCCAACAGGCTCGGTCACGTTGGCCTGCAGTCAGCTGTACGAAGACGACAAGCGCGTCGTGATCCGCTTCGAGATCCGCGACACCGGCATCGGCATCGACCAGACCGTGCTTCCTACCCTCTTCGAGCCGTTCCGCCAAGCCGATCCGAGCACGGCTCGCGAGTTTGGCGGAACGGGACTCGGCTTGTCCATCTCGAAAAAGGTGAGTTCGCTTTACGAGAACAGCTTGAGGCTGAGAAACTGACACAGCGCCGCAGCTCGTCGAGCTCATGGACGGCACCATCTCGCTCTCGTCGGAACTTGGTTCCGGATCGACCGTCGCCATCACCGTCTCGTTCGCCAAAGCTCCTCTCGTCGACGTCGTCGACTTTGTCGGTACGACGCAAGACGTTCCGATCCCGACCAAGCAGGAAGCTGCGAAAGTGCAGCGAGCAGAAGATTTCGTCGAACAGAGTCGGCATGAAACCCGCCCGCAAGACGTGCGGATCCTCCTCGCCGAAGACAACGACTTGATTCGGCAGATCGTGACTCGGACCCTCAAGGGCAAAGGGGTGAGACCACGGTTCTTGTCCAGTGGAAGAAGGAGCACCCAGCTAACCACGACCTCGCAGTTCTCGGTCGACGCGGTCGAAGATGGCCGCAAGTGCCTCGAGCAGCTTCAGATCGCAGACTACGACGTCGTCCTCATGGATGTGAGTGGGCAGTCTAGCCTGCTGCTTGAAGTCCAGAGCTGACTTTCCCGTCATCGTCGCTCAGGGACAAATGCCACATCTAGACGGCTAGTACGTTTGACTCTCCGCGTTTCCCCGCGCCCACTACAGCCGCTAATCTCCCCTCCACGCCCGCAGCGAAGCCACCAAAATCATTCGGCAATCGAACGAAGCGCGCATTCGCAACCTCCGCATCGTCGCCTTGACCGCCTCGGCCATCAAGGGAGACCGCGAGCGCTGCCTCGACTCGGGTATGGACGCCTACTTGGCGAAACCGGTTCGAGCCGCCGAGGTGAGATTGCTCCGCTTCCCGTCTCTGGTTTCCGCTCGCTCACTGTATCGCTGCGTTCCAAAACAGCTCGAAGCGACCATCTGGCGACAAGTCGAGCTCGTCGGCAGCCCGAGGTGAACACCTCAACCTGTATCCTATGCACTATTAGATGTTCTATAGACTTATCCCCATCTGTCTGTTGATACCCCCTATTCTTTGCATTCGCATTCGTTCCTCGACCGAGTTTTTTTCTCGCGGCGTGAGACCCTTTCTCTCTTTCGGATGCATTTCCGCCCGAGATCGCATCTCTTCCAGACGCGCGCTGCCAGAGGCACATTCGTGAGGGTGAACCGCCATTGCAAACAATCCCCTGCGTCTCGCCTCAAAACGCGGCGTCTTCGATTTGAGGGAGCGAGGGATGCTGCAAAAGGCAGAGTCAGTCAGCGCTGACACTTCAACAGCCGCACGTGAGATGAACTCACTGAAGACAGAGTGTGCCACTCTGTAGAATTTGCCGACAGTCTTGCGAGCCAAAACGCGGCACACTCGTCCGGTGACGATCTCGCTGGCGGTTCCGGAACCTGAAGGATCACTGACGCGACAGTGACGTTTGACAAGTCGAGATCCATGCACGATATCCGCTCCTTGGGTTCCCAGTCGGTGAAGTAGAGGTTGTCGATCGAGAACCGTCGGATCGAAGGTGGCAGAGCGTACAGCACCGGCCGGAGCGGTATCGGTGACTTTTCCGGGCTCATCTCTCGACTCTGTGCCGCCTCCAAGTCTCCGCAGCTCAGGTGGAGCTCGACGAGTTGTGTGAATTGCGCGAGCACGTCGCATAGCCGCAAAATCACGTCGACGAGTTCCGGCTCGTTCACCACCCAGACGACGAGGCGCGTCAAACCGCTCAAATTGTCGAGGGCCGACAGCGGGTCGAACGAGTCCTCGATGCGCGTGGGGGCCAGAACAAGACGAGCGAACGCAAATGTGCCGGATCGACCTGCTGCAACATCCTGGCCGGTGACGTCTCCTCCGGGTGGCGTGCCTCGCGATAGTCGAGCGTGAGGTGCCGAAGCCGAAGCTTTGGCCTGGCAGTCGCCGTGTCGACGACTTCGGCGTCGGTGCCGTCTTTGAAGCGGAGCCGCGTCAGGGCTGGGAACCGCGAGAGGCAATCCCAAAACACGGCAAAGTCGATTCGCAGGACGTCCCCGTTCGGGAACAGGTCCACCTCGATGGCGGTAACCGTCGTCAGAATGTTGGCGTGGGCGGCGGTTGCCAGGAGCGAGCTGTGCGGGAGGATCGCTGGCAATTCGAGTACCGTGATGCATTTTGCGCGGTGGAGGAGGAGCGTCAGACCCTCCCAGTCCCTGCGATCGTCGTACACAAAGTCGTGGAGGCGATCGTAGTAAGCATTGCCGTAACCGGCGGCTTTTACTCTGAGCACGCGAACGCGATCCAAGAGGTCTGGCCTCGAAAGGAGCAAAGGCACCAGTTGCGGCATGGTATACGGCGACATCCAGACCTCCCGCCAGGCGACGTCGAGGGCGACCGACGTCCAGCTCTTGCAGACAAACATCAATGGCGCCACCGCAGACTTGCGTATTTGATCATGCTCGTCGTCTAACCCTTCCGGGAGGTCGTCCGGCCAAACGCGCTCGAGGATGAGGCGGACCACTTCAAGCGGCAGGCGAGGGACGGGCATGCGTGTGCAGGAAAGAGGCTACAGAAGGAAAGCGGTAAGCGGCCGTTACTATGGTGATTGGACTGGGAGAAAACGCACTGGACAGCCCAGTTCTGGAGTTATTTGAAGATGGTTACTGATCTCCGCCAGTGACTTAGGGTCTTTGCGCTGCTCTATGAACTTGCATTTTGACCCCTGAGTGGACACTATGCTCCTGCACACGCGCGTTGCCTCCTCAGCAATCGCAAGAGAAGGTTTTTGAACAGGGGGACACCGGATCGCTCCGCTGTTAGCCGGCCCCCTGTCGCCAAGAGAAGGTAATGACTCGCCTCATCGAGGCATGAAATCGCACGATCCTGCTACAGAAAGTATAGACACTTGTTTCACAATGACGAGCTGCTCTAGACTTGCATAGAAAAAGAACATACCGGTCGGTGAGCGGGTGAATTTCGATGCAAAGCGCGACGAGTAGCCGTACGATCTTGTACGGTCGCAAAGGGTCGCCGGGCGAGTGAATTGGACGTATAGACTCCCGCAGCGTGTTGACGTCTGGACCAGCAAGGAGACAAAGGCGAACCGTGCCTCGCTTTTCGCTCGCCCGCTTCGGCCGAGAAGTGCAGGAGGCGAACGTTCTCCATCAAGTTGCAGCAAGTGCCACAGAAGAGTCCTCGTTCTCCATCTTTCGGAAGACACTTTATTTGCGGCAGCAACAAGTTACTCGAACCTCGGCAAAGGAGAGCTGGAGGATGCAGACCGCAAACAGCCTGCAGACCGCGCAAGCGGCGAGTCGGCCTTTTTCGCTGTTCGGTGCGAAGGAGATGCTTTCTTGCCACCGCCTCGAACCTCTCCCTGCTGCACAGAGAAAGACCGGACAAAGCCGCCGGAAGCGTGACAGTGAACCGCCGTTGCAGCAAGTCGGGCCTGGAAAAATCACTATCTAGGAAGTCTGCAAGAGCGCGCAAACCAAAGTCAGTCAGTGCGCACACTCCACCATAGTGAGCTCAAGACAAAAGACTCACCGGAACCATGGCTCGCCACTCGGAAGGATCCGCCGACGAGCGAACGAGCCGATGCTGCTTAACCTCCGTTCCTCCTTCTTTGTCCCGCGCCGGAACTTGCAGGAAGACCGTCACAACCGTGTCGTCTTGTAGATCGTCGCGCGTGTTGAGGAGCCATTTTGTAGGTTTCCAGTCGTCAAAGTAGATATTGTTGACCGTGCATTGTCGGATCGACGGCGGCAGGGCGTCAAGCAGCTGTCGCACCGGTATCGGCGACTTCTCCCTGACGACCACCGCCGGCCTCGCTCGAGTCACTCTCTGAGGAGGTCCGTCAGAGCTCAAGTCGCGCTCAGCGAGCTGGGTCAACCGAGGGAGAATGTCGCACAGGCGCGGGAGGGCGTCGACGAGTTCCTCGTCATTTGCCGTCCAGATCGCAAGGCGTTTTAGGTTGATCAGGTCACGGAGCCCCGAACGCGGGTCCATTGATCCCTCGACGCGGATGCCGGTATGCGTGAGCTCGAGCGAGTGCAGATGCGCCGGTTCGAGCTGCTGGAGCATGCGGAGCGTTCCCGCGGGGTCGGGATCCTCCGCCTCGTCATTGTCGAGGGCAAAGTGTCGAAGTTGGAGCTTTGGCCTCGCGACTGTCGGGTCCGCGTACGGGCGGTCGGCTCCGTCCACGATGCTTAGTCGTGTCAAGTGCGGGAAGCGCAAGAGGCAAGCCCACAACGAGTCGAGGTCGCGAGGACGGTGATCATCGCGGGCAAGGAGGTCGAGCTCGAGCGTGGTCACCGTTGTGGCAATCGAGGCGTACGCGGCTGTCGTAAGGAGCGAGCTGTACGGCAGAGTGGTGTCCAGGTCGAGGGTCGTGACTCGGGTAGCACGGTGGAGGAGGAGCGTCACGCCGTCCCAGGAGTCGGTCATGGTGTATGAGCTTCCCTCCACGCGATTCCAATAGGTCGCCCCGGGGTAGGCGAATTTGATCCGGAGCACGCGGACGCGATCCAAAAGGTCTTGCCTCTTGAGGAGCAAAGGAACGAGTCGATGCCTGTCGTCGGGCGAGAGGCACACGTCGCGCCAAACGACGTCGAGGACCAGCGACGTCCATCCCTTGCAGACAAACATGAGCGGCGCTAAGGATCGGTAATGGGGATATCCTCCCCCGACGACTTTCGGCGGAAGGTACTCGAGGACGAGGCGGACCACGTCGAGCGGGATCGGCGGAACGGGCATCGGAGCGCGTACACTGCAAGGGAGGGATAGGTCAGTGGATGCCATGACTGCGAGAGAGCCTCCCGTTACGCACGACGGTCACTTATGAAGTTGAATCAAGGCGAAGGACGAAGCGTGACGGCGGAACTTTTGACGCGGCGTACGGCGGAATGGCTCCCGATGCCGTGCAGTTGCGCGAGCGTAGCAGGCGAAGGCATCGGACGGCCTGACTCAACTTTACACGTACCAGAGAGACGTATCCGGCGCTCCGAGAAGCCGGAAGGATCGGCTGCTTGAGGGGAGGCTCGAGCTCTGCCACGAACTTCGGCGCCGGCGAACGTTCTCATCAATCGCCATCCTCCAGCCTGTCTTCATCCGCTCAGCTATGCAGGTTGCCGGCTAGAACTCTCGGTCGAGACCGCCTGACCGCCGCTCCAGCTTTGAACCGCACCAACAGCCTGCGTCGTCGCTCTCTCCTTGCTTTCTCTTCCCCACGTGCTTCGAAACGCTCTTGGCTCCGGATCGGAGACGGCTACATTCCGCCATGGACAAACAAGAATCGTCGTTCTACGTCATACGCAAACTGGACGACGCTTTCGACCGGGCGTGGGCTTCGGCGGCAGCAACAGCAACTCCCCCGAAACCGGATGAACAACTCTGGATGGACCGCAAACATGCTGTGCGTGCCAGGAGTCGAGTCGGACGCTGAACAAGGGCTCAACGCTGAACCCCTTTGTGCAGGCAACCTACGAGGGCCACGGCTGGGTCAGCGTGGTCGTCAATCCCGACCCGAACAAGTTGCCCGGATATCGCTCCGGACAGCTCTTTGCGTTCGAGATCACGGCCAAGGACTCGCTCGCTCCGATGCGGTTCACAACGCGACTACGCGGCGAGGTCGTGACGTCCATGCCGACAAGAATAATGCGAGACTGTGGCGAGATCGAGCGCAAAGGAGAAACTCCGAAAGACAACGAGCAACACCGACACCAACTCCTGCTCGACAGCCCCGTCATCGAGATGACCTACCTCGGCAAGCGAGCCCACACGCTCGACGACCCCGTCTCGAACCCGTTCCGGCAAACGTACCTCCTCCCGAAACGCGGTTTGTGCTCGTGCGGTTCAAGTCCCTTGCTGCTTTCCTCGTGCGCCGACGGACGGGTTCAAGTCCGATACTGGTTCGAGATTGTGGGACAGCGACTGAACTCGTCCGAGAGCCGACTCCGCTGGAAGGGCAAGAACCGCCTCTCGGATGTGGACGAAAGGCAGTCGGCGCAGGTCCTCGCCATCCCCGTCCGAATCACCGCCGAGCGGTACTCGCCGCGGTGTATCCCGTCCCCGGGCGATCCCTCCATGGTGGGCGCAAAAAGGAACGAAGCGCCCGTGTCGGTCTCGCAGCGCGGTGACGAGACTTTGACCACGCGATACTACCTCGAGGACGAGCGACCAAAGCTGGCCGGGTTCGACGTCTCGAGCCTCAGGGTCAGCACTTCCCTCCACGCTGACACTTCCGCCATTTCCCAAGAGCTAACAATTTGACGCCCAGCTGGTTCATCGGATCACGACCCCCGACAAAGGCCCCGCTTCGCTGCACGTCCGCCTGGAGGTGTCGCTCGGGATCTATCAAGACGGTCCGCGGTACCGAGGACTGTGCGACTCGTTCGCCAAGACTCTGCTGAGCGTCACGTTCCGCCTCGTGAGACAAACAACTATCATCCCGCCCGAGCCGAAACCGGAGCGAGAGCCAGAAGACCGAAAGGGCAAAGGGAAGGCGAAAGCCAAATCGACCTCCCTCCCGCACGGCGTCACGGTTTCACCTTTCGTTGAGAGCTCCACGTTCGGTACTCCGTTGCAAGTCGACAAGCCGTACGTCTCGACCGACTTGCGACTCGTTGGACCTCCGGGCGTCAAAGAACGCGCGCAAGAGTTGTTCCTCAAGTTTGACGGAGATCTCGATTTCGAGGGCGGCGCGACGATTTGCGGCAGATCGAACGGAGAGGGGTCACAGCTCGCTTTGCCGGCTAGGGTGCAGGCTTGCAATGCCGAGGCTCGGTGAGTCAAAGTCCAGCTCTCTCCGGAAAAAGGGGCATGTCTTAGCGTTGATGCATTACCACCAAGACAGCTACGACCTCATCGCCGACCTGACCGATCCGAGCGCTCCCTCGACTTGCTCCATCCGCGCGGAAGACGTCCGGATCGACCTACCGGCTTCACTCCTGACCGGCCTGCAGCAACAATTTCGACCACCCGTGTCGACGCCGGCCTCCGAGACTTTTCCGACAAGGATGCTCTCGATTGCGCGCGAGGCGGGCCTCGTCGCTCCGAGCCAGTACGAATGGATGTCGGGACTGTCGAGCGAAACTCTGGCGATTCTCGTTCCGGCGTCGGCCTCGGCCCGGGCAGGTCCAAGCCCCCGTTCTCAAGCTGCCGCCGAGTCGGATGGAGCTCAGCTTCCCGCGTACGAGCCATCTCCGCCGTCATCTTCACCGGCGACTGCCCCTCGAGACGAGAAGCGACGAGCAGGAACCGCCGCGACCGATGCAACGGGAGAACGCGAACTCGTCCCACCGCCAGCTTATCCTGCCAGCCGCGAGTCGACCGCAGGACACGCCGGCGAAACACCGTCGTCCAGCAGCGCAAGCAATACCCCAGGCGGCCGTTTCTCTCGATTGCTGTCCTCCTTCGGCAGCGGGTCTGCTGCGCAAGCTGAAACCACAACGGCTCGGCGGCCCCTCGTCGTCTCGGCTCCTATGCCTCCGCCGCCAACGTCACCCACGCCCAATCCAGCACCCGAGCAGGAAGCGCCACCGCCGAGTTGGGAAGATACGGTCCGGGACGACGCGATCGAGGACTGGGTGGCGGCGAGCCTTGCGATCGGCACCGATGATCCGCTCCCTTTGCCGAACCGGTGAAGTGTAACCCTCAGGGAGGTAGCCAAGTGTAGAGTTTCTGCCTGGCCGGTCCAGGTCGTCTCGGTTGATTTCCTAGGAATGGTAACGTCTCCCTGAAGCAACGCGAAAGAACCGACGTGCACAACAAGACTATATAATTATTCCATACCACCGCCCCCGTGGCGCCGCTCCGAGAAATGGGCTCTAGCCGAGTCGCAACCCAAGCATAACGCCGAGCACGAACGTCGCCCTGCTCTGGATGTTGGCGCCGACAAAGTCGAGGAACCACGCTCCGAGCCCGCGGAGGCGGTTTCCTCCCTTGGCAGCGGGTGGACCGAATCGGGAGGTGACGTTCGAGTCGTACGTGCGGGTGATCGCGCCCCAGTCGACGGTGACAAAGTTGCGAGACGAGAGGTACTGCGCGCGCGGTCGACAGGCAGCGTTCGAGCTTGTCAGTTTGGGCTGTCTTTTTTTTCGGATAGTAGGAGTTGGCACTCGCCTGAAGGAGAACGAAGACGCCGCCAAGAGCGAAAGCGAGCGCCTGTAGACGTTACGTGGAGACAGAGCAGTTTCGGTTGTCAGCTTCGTTTCTTGGTTCGGAGCAACGGTGGTAGTGGAAAACGAAATGCCTGCCGCCGCACCCTGAGACCCTTCTTGACAAAGACCCCGACGCAGATTCCGCTGACGGTTCCAAAGCCGAGGTCGCGGATGTTGACGATACTCTCCGCCTCGGTCAGCTCTGCCTCGTCTGGCGACACTGCGGGCGCGGTTGACATTTGTCAGTTCCAATCAATTTCCCTGCTCCACAGGGATGAGGATACGCACGTGTAGTAGGCGGCGCGGTCGCGTATGCACGCTCGGCCGAGGCGCACTCGAGGACAGGTTTGTGCGGAGCCGAACCTCCCAACGCGCCGAGGGTGAGTGCTCCCGCAGGCAGCGCGAGCGCGATCGCGAGGCGGTACGAGTACAAGAAGCTCGTCGAGTGCGCCGTGCGAGTCGCTGTCGTCGTCGTGCAGACGGTGCGTCCTCCGAACGCGTTGGGTCGAAGCGGTGATGATGATGGCAAGTGGGGAACGACTTGCGAGCGCAGCTTGGCGGGCGCAGCGGCGTGCCGGATGGCGGCGAACGGTGTAGGCCACCTTACAGCAAACATCTTTGTGCACGTCCGAGATCGAAGTGTATACAGAGAGAGTGATGTCGAACGATCCGTCGATGACGAAGATCGCTGCTCAAGGGGGCGACGATATCTTCGACACTACGGGAAATGGATGGGGCAGATTCACAGTATACGGAGCTGGTCCATACATCCAAGCTGACACCGTACTTCCGGCAGGCAAAGCAAAGTTGTGCAAACCCTTTTCTCTGAAAAGGTTCGCTTTCGTCTCGCCACCACCTGAATCTCCAGGCTGATCAGAGGCGCACCGATCGCATTACTAGTCGCTTCGGACCATCTTGCATCTGCCTAGCTATACCCGTCCGACCTCATCTTCCAAAGACCCTCGTTTTCTCGCTGCTTCTTCCCAGCCGCCGGGAATATCGAACCGCTCGGAGTTGATCCCACTATGCTGTTGCTGTCCATCCTTGCCGCGGTAGGGGTCGTCTGGTCGTGCTCGGTCGAACCCGTGACGAGTCGTCGTCGTCGGTCGAGGCGGTATCGGCAGAAGACGTGGAGAAGAAGCCCGTATAGTCCGTATCGGAGGCTGTACGCATGGTTCGCGCCCGCCTTCGTCTCGGCCTCGAGTCGAGGTCACTCTCGTCGTCGTAGGATTCCTCCTCTGAGTAGGACGCTTTGGACCGCGACGGCGACCGCAACGATGACGATGACGACGACGGCGACGACCACCGACGGGGCCCTTCCTGCCTGCCTCTTTCCAGATCCGAGTCCGTTCTGTCGTCGTCGTCTCTATCCCTTCGATCTCCTTCATCCTCCCTCCTCCCACTCCCACTCTCAAGCCACCGCTCCCTCTCCTCCATCTTCCGGTCCGCCACTCGAATCTTGTACCACGCCATGCCGTAACAGACGACGATAAAGGTCGCAAACAGGGCGAGGAACGTATAGGTGACGTGGTCGAACCAGTCGGGGTAGAAGTCGGCCTCGAAGCGCGCAACGGCGGCAGAGGCGGCGGCGAGGGCGGCGGTGTCGGTGGTGTCGGTCGGCGTCGAAGGAGTGAACGCAAGGATGTAGGAGGCAAGTTGACTGGGTGTCGAAACTGGTGCGCTAAGAGGTGCGAAGTGTGTCGACGCGGCGTAATGGATGGTCGACGCTGTTTGGAGAGAAGAGGGCGCGCGAGATCAGCTCCAACCGCAGCGCAACCTGGAAGCGCGACTCGCATTCTCCGACGTACTCATGCACGGGGCTCGTACACCATCGCCTTCCGTTCCAAGCGCAGAGATAGGCCTTTTGACTGAGATGAGGGAAAGGAAGCAGAAAGACGGACGGCCGGCTTGTCCGACGGAGCTTTGCTCAAAGAAGAGGCTCGAGCGGGCGGCAAAACTAGAGGGCATATCTCAGCGCTCGCTAGCGAGCTCCTGAGAGTGTCACAGCGTGGACAGAAGAAAGAAAAGCAATTGCGGTGGCAAGAGGCCACGCGGGAAGGCAGAAAAAAAAAGCAGTAAAAGAGTTTGGAGGGAATCTCGCATGCCTGTGAAGTTCCACTCGGGTTTCGGCTCGGGGATCCCACCCATTGAGAGGGGACCCGAGCCGCTCAACGAGTGAAAGCAAATGAACATGCTTGGGGGGGGGGGGGGGGGTGAGGGGTTTGGAAGGGGTTGCGTGATCTTGTCCACCCTCGACAGCACACTCTTGACGATGCCAAGGATGGAGGCGAAGGAGTTGAGAAGACGCGTGAAACTCAGCAGTAGACAATAGAGTGTTGGCAGCGCTGCGCCAGTCGACACAGCTGCAGGATGGCGATCCGCCAAAAGTCCACCGACGATTCGAAGAGCGGCGGGCCAAGCAAGTGTTGCGTATAGCCGCTTTTCAGGGTAGGCATCTGTCTGCACGTGTAGTCGCCTTGGATACCAGCCTTCCATGTCTGTCCCCATGTCATGTCCCGCCCAGTTCGACCGCTCGAGCTGCACCGCCCACGAAAGAGTCGACGCCCTGTCGAGGCGAGCACCGAGGTTGGGGAGGGCGAGATCAAGCGTAAGTGGTCGTTTAGAGTCGTCTAGGCGATGTCATGGCAGCGGATTGGCCATAGCCGAGTGTTTGCCGGCGAGCGAGTGAGTGGCAGGAGGGAAAGCGTCGCCGCACGCTCTCCTCGAAGACAAACCCACGCTGTCCACCTTTCATGGTGAGTGCGGGCAAGCTGACCGCAGCTGTACCAACAGCTACTCGACAGCACCGATGCTTCTGGCCTCACCCGCAGCTCAACTGCTCGCTCTCACCCAGTTTCTGTCGATTTTCAGCTCGAGCTGACCATGAAAATTCGGCAAAGCAACCGAAGTAGTCCTATACTCACACTAATGTTAGAATCACTGAGATTCGCAAAGTATACAGGCGAACCAAGTCCGTGGCGAGTGCACGCTCCTGTTCCGGACGTTGGCTGCGACTTGGCGGACGGACCTCTCCGTCGCTCCTGACTCTGCGCTAGCTCCCCTTGCTCTCTTGCTCCTTCTTGCTTAGTTCTTTCCTTCTTGCTCACCTGGAACGTCGCCCGAGATGGACGGTCCAATCAATCCGAACCCGCCTTCCGTCTCGCGAGTCGTGCGTCGTTCGTTCTGTTCTCCTCCTTGCTCACGGAGACAGCGTCTGCCATCCGCCCAAGTCCAGCTCGGTTTGGGCATCTCGGGTGCGAGAACCACTCAAGCCGGGTGATAGGAACCAGTCCGGGCCAATCCGAGGGCAGTGGCAGCGCAGTGACGCCACTCTTTGCCCGCATCATCCAACTCGATCTGGTCCAAGTCACCGGGCACCAGCACCTTCGAACGGATGACTGTCTGCTGACTCGAGCTTCCTTCTCGACCGCAGTACGCCAACGTGAACGCCGAACTCGGTCCGAGCTGGTGGCACTACGATGACCTCCAGCTGCGATGGGTGAGCGGTTCGTTTCCCGGCAGTTGCTTGCGCTTCGAGCCGCTCTTCAAGCAGGAGCTTGGCAGAAGCACATAGACACAGTCGGTAATCGCACTGACACCCCGAACAACTTGTATCGACACAGGGCACGCAAGAGCAGTACGAGATTACTCGGAAGCTTGGAAGGGGCAAAGTGTGTTCTCTTCCTCCCTGCGCTCTTCCCTGTCGGCAAAACCAGTCCACCTCAAATGGGAGATGACCCAATGCGCTCCGTCGGACGGCCACACAAAGGCACCGAGGGCGAAATCCCTCGTTTGCTCACGAAACGCACTCTGATCGCTCCCCTTTGCACGCTTTCGCAGTACTCGGAAGTCTTCGAAGGCGTCGACATCTACAACTCGAACGAGCTCATCGTCATCAAGGTCTTGAAGCCGATCAAGAAGAAGAAAGTCAAGCGCGAGCTGAAAGTGCTGAGCAACCTGCGTGGCGGGACCAACATTATCGAGTTGCTCGACGTTGTCCGCGATCCGCAGGTGTGTCTCGCCGGCTCTTGCCTGTCTATCCGTCTCCCCGGGGTGTTGGAATACCATCCAGCTGTACACCTGTTGAAAAAAGGATACTAACAGAAGTCCCCGTACGACCGACATACAGAGCAAAACGCCGGCGATCATCACCGAGCACGTCGACAACCTCGAGTCGCGTCTGCTCTACCCCAAGTTTACCGACAACGACGTCCGCTACTACCTGTACGAGCTCCTCAAGGCGCTCGATTTCTGCCACTCGAAGGGGATCATCCACCGCGATGTGGTGCGTGCCAACAGCTTGTTCTTCGTGCATTTCGATGACAGCCCACGAGTAGTGACAAAGCATGCTCGCTGGGGGTATTGATAATCGAAGACGTTCTTGGTCGCACAGAAACCGCTCAACATCCTGATCGACCACTCCCAGCGCAAGGCAAGTCTTCCGACGTTTCCCGCAGGCCGATCATTCCTTGCGGACGACTTTCTGACCTGCATACCTTCCCGCAACCCGACAGCTCCGCTTGATCGATTGGGGTCTCGCCGAGTTCTACCACCCCGGCGTGGAACTCAACGTCCGCGTCGCCTCGCGGTACTACAAAGGTGCGTGGGTCGTGCTTTCACGTCGGCCGTTGTCGCAAGTCGCTTCGAGGCGCAATGGGCTGATCTCTGTCGCTTCTTCGACGCACAGCTCCTGAACTTCTGGTCGAATACACGCACTACGACTATTCTCTTGACCGTGCGTGGCAGAAGCAGCAATCCGAGTGATGTGCCGAAGCTATGGCGAACCTTCTCAAGCTGACCGCACTGCGTCGCGTCGCTCCTCGCACAGTCTGGAGCGTGGGCTGCACGTTCGGAACCATGGTGAGTCTCTCGGATGATCTTTGTACTGGCGCGCTTGAAATGCTTTTGAGCGATCCGTGTGTCAGTCAGTAAATCAGAGAGGGGACTCACCAATTGTTCACCGCACTCCTCCTCCTCCCGCAGATCTTTCACCGCGACCCATTGTTCCACGGCTCGAGCAACGAAGACCAACTCGTCAAAATTGCGCGCGTCCTCGGTACGGACGACTTGTGGCAGTACCTCGACCGGGTCAGTCTGCTGGGTTCCTTTCGCACGGGTGAACTCGAAGCTCGCCAACAAGCGGCAAAGCGCGAGCATTTCTGTAAGTTGCAGTTACGGGTAGACTGACATAATTCTACTCACACCGCAGTACAACCTGGATCTGGACCCCGAGTTTGAGGCCCAGATCGGAACGCACGCGCGCAAGCCGTGGGCCAAATTCGTCACTTCCGGTTGGTCAAAGCTCTCCTCCTTGTCATCAGCATGTTTCGCGCTCTTTCAGGCACGGCATGCGTGATGTGGTCTTGTGTAGCTGGGCCTGACCCTCGCTCCTCCTCTCCGCAGACAACCAGCACCTCGTCTCGAACGCCGCGATCGACTTGATCGACCGCTTGCTCCGGTACGAGCACACGGAGCGGCTCACGGCGGCCGAAGCGATGCAGCACGAGTACTTTGCGCCGATCCGCGAGGCGGAAGCGATCCGCTTGCACGAGGAGGAAAAAGCACGCGCAGCGAGAGGTGCGGCGCAGGACACGACTCTTCCCTTCCCCGAGTCCGACATACACTGACTTTCGGTACCCTCACAGGCGCTCCTCAAGTCACGTTCATGACTTCGATGCCGAACGGCGAGGTCGCTCCCGGCTTGGTGGACGAGCAGCAGCGGTAAAGCAGGACGACAACTTTCTCGGAATCGCGCTTGTCTTGGTGGATACGCTTCGGAACAACGCTGTGTCTTGTCTTTGTCGATGTACACACACACGCTTCTTTTGCAATCCTCCTACATGGAATCTCAGCCACCAAAGATCCCTCCGATCTTCTTGCCGACGTCTGCAGCAGAGAAGAGGGAAGAATTTGTCAACT
Source organism: Rhodotorula sp. M30-05A-2 (assembly GCA_023628275.1). Taxonomy (NCBI): domain Eukaryota; kingdom Fungi; phylum Basidiomycota; class Microbotryomycetes; order Sporidiobolales; family Sporidiobolaceae; genus Rhodotorula; species Rhodotorula sp. M30-05A-2. Next base: position 9,684 of record JAMALC010000153.1, on the reverse strand, counting down.
TCGGGGAGGCCCAGTCGGGTCGAGAGCCGAAAGGACAGGCAGCTCACCGCCGACTTTGTCCTTGACATCGTCTGCTGCTTTGGTCACTGCCGCAACCGCCGTTTCTTGCGCGCCGACGACGGCGGCAGTAGCCGTACTGAAGGCTCCCACCACGTCTACGTTATGCATTGAGTCAGCAAGAGGAGGTATAGGTAAGCAAGGAGCAAGAACCCGCTCACGCTCGGTCGCCTCGCCCCAAACGCTCCCAAGCACGCCCGTAATATCGACCGCTGTCATTTTCGCCCCTCGACCGTCAGCCAATGTTTGCGCCCACCATTACTCGACAGAAAACTCACGCGTCTTGAGTTCAGGGAAGAACAAGAAATCTTTCGCGTCGGCATAGAGCTGGGTGCCCCATTTCCAGGCGACGAACCCTCCCACAGCGCAGAGGAGGACGAGGACGCCGAGGGTGATGAGCCTTTTCGTGCGTTTGCTGAGGTGCTGCGGTCACGGGGCAAGGATTTTGCAGGTCAGTGATCGAGAGGAGGCGGACTGACGAGAGGGAAAAAAGGTCTACACACCAAGGTGTCTTTGGCATTGTGGTTGTCATCGTCGTCGGTACCGCTCGCATCGTCGCCGTCACTGTCATGCTTGTGATGGTGGTGACGACGGCCCTTTCCATGACTCTGCATGAGCCAGACTCGTTGGCCCGTTGCACCATCCTTCAGAGCACTGTTCGCGTCCAAATGCTCGCTGAGCAATCGACGATCCGCATCCTCTGGCTCGTCGGCAGAAGAAGAAGCCCCTTCCGTCCTCTCATCGCCCAGCGAGTCGGACGCGAGCGACGTTGTAGTCGAGTAAGAGCGGCGGCGGTGAACGAGTCGGGAAGGGAGCATCGAGGGCGAATTGGACGAGTGTCGCCCGCAGTGTGTGGAGACTGCAGAGGGTAGTCAAGGAGGCGGTCTCAAGTATTCACCCCCTCAAGTTGTCGTAGAGCGGTATTTGCTGTCTCGAACGCGAAGAAGAGGCAGCAGGTTCCGGCTTGTCCGCGGGGGCCTTTGTCGATACGGAGAAGCGGTCCGTGCGCCTTTCTTCTCGCCGTTCGCCTCACGTCACGTCACCCGCGCCACCGTCTCGCAGTACACACATACTGCCTTGCCCGGCTGCCAACCTCAGCCACCACCCTACGACGACGACGACGACGACGACGACGACGCCCCTGGTCCGGACACGTCGGGCTGACCCCTCTCGTCGAGGACGACAACCACGTTGACCCACCCATCCGGACCGGCCATACAAGCTCCGAGCCATCCCACCTCTGTCTCGAACGGGGGATAGATCCCGTGAATGAGCGGGTAGGCGAGAGGCGGCGGTGGTGTTGTTGCGGGTGGAGGTGCTGCGGGAGAAGAAGAGGAGGAGGAGGGTAGGGGCGGAAAGAGGAGTGGGACGAGTTGCGAGAGGGCTTGTCGGAGCGTGGTAGGTGATCCTGCGCATGGTCGGCATGAAAAAAGACGGATCAGCGAAACTCGACGAGAAGTTTGCGCAAGAAGCGAAAGAAAGCCAGGAAGAGAGCAAAGCAAAGCTACGCCACTACTCACCGTCCCTCCTCGTCGGAGCTACCGGCTCTTGCACGACCGTGACCACTCCCGCACCACTACTAGCTCCTCCTCCTCCTGAAGGGGGCGGCGGCGCGGGCAAGTACACCCTCAGCGGGACGTGCTTGACCCCATTCGCGTCCGGTTCCTGCGACGGCGATGAGGAAGATCGACCTCCTTCTCCGGCCGAGGACGAGGCGGAGGGCGGAGTGGTTCTCGTCGGTTTCTTCGGACCGACCGCTGGCGGCGCGGCGGGAAGAGGGACCAACTTGGACGCGACGTTCCAGTACTTTTCGAAATCGTCTGCGCGCACGGGTGACATTCCACCCCATCAGCACTTTCCGAGTCAGCCGCAGCCGCGCGCCAACCAACACACGTAAAGGTCAAGGTGTGAAGAAGGCAAACCAAAAATGGGTGAAAGAGAGAGAAGAGAATCGACGCACTTTCGACGACGGCCTCCCAGAGGTTGTCCTGCAGTTCCTTGCGGAGGTTCATCACCCTCTTGGTACTCCCCCACCTGACATAGTCCGCTTCCTGCGAGTTACGCACGCCACGCGGGCATGATATAAAAAAAAAGGGGAGAACTGGAGTCAGCCCAAGCGAGACGAGACGAGAAAATAACGCAGTTCGCCCGTGGTGGTGTAGCAGACAAGCGAAACGGGGCAAGGTCAGGAAAGGAAAAAGGGCAGGCGCACCTTGACGAGCGCCATGAAGCCCGTCCTTATCTCTTCGACTCTGTTCCGTCCCCCTCCTGCTCCTCCTCCTCCCGCGTCCAGCACCCCCACCGCTTCAGCAGCCGCCGCCACCGCCGCCGCCGCCGTTCGACTCGACGACTCCGACGACGACGACGTGCTCGCTCCTCCCCCGTCGGCACCTTTCAAGTTCCGGATCCGGAGCCTGATCCGCCAAGGTCGGGTAGCCATCGTGACTTCGTTGCCGCCCCCCGTCGTTGGAGAGGAAACAGCAGTGGAAGAAGAAGGTGGGAATGAGATCGAGGTCGAGGCGGACGCTGGTACGGCGGCAGAAGCGGCAGCGGCGGCGGAACGAGCTCGGTTCATGCTCGTCGAGGATGAGGAGGAGGGAGGAGCGCCGCCGCCGTGCTGTCTCGGCGGAGCTGAAGGCGTTCGGAGTCGAGAAGACGAGGCAATCGCGCCCGAAGATGACGACGGTCCTCCTCCGAGTCCTCCTCGAAGGGTAGTACCGCTGCTCGACGCGAGGGTATTGGTATTGCTTCCTCGCCGAGCGGTCGCATTTCCTCCTCCGACGGAGAGGCTCAACAGCTCTGGCAGTTCCTGCGATCGACTCGCCCCAACATCTTGACCTTGAGATCCATCCTCGTCGTCAAAGGGGGCAAACACGCTCGCGAACGAAGGGGGGATGGTGACGGGTCTCGGGGGCAAGAGTCCGAGGTGGCGCGAGGTGGCGTGCAGGTCGTACAAGAGTCCGATGGGCCAGTGCCTGGTGGTGGTGCTTGTCGAGTTAGTCAGTCGGAAAGAACGGAGAGAGGCTCCGGGGTCGTGGAACATGAAGTCGAAACAAGGGGAACCTGAGAAAGGAGAAACGGGGGGGGACTCACCACTTGAGCGGGGTCCCTTCTTGTGCCTGGTGATTATCGGGCAGGGTCTCGAACCACAAGTGGTCGTCCCTGAGAGCGGCAAAGGCAGCGTGGTCGAGGACGAGCTGGACGAGGTTGCGTTTGATGTCGTCGAGGCAGAGGGCGAGGTAACTGACTCGCGGGACTTGGAGCTGCGCGGGCAAGAGTTCATATGAGTGTCTATCTTGATGAATGAAACGAAAAGGGGAGTGTGTGTGTGCGCACGTAGTAGTATCCGACTGAGCGGTCTGCGGAGAGGGGCAAGTCTTGAGGCTCGAGTTGGACTTGGAGGGGGACCGTCCCTCGGAACACGAGCGAGCGGAAGGGCGTGGCGGCGGCGGCGGACATGGATCGTGTGCACAAGGCAGCAGCTCGTCGGTGTGGATTAGAGAGCAGCAGAGAGTCGGAGTTCAAGCTGGTCTTGAAGTGGGGTAAGAGGGGCGAGGAGGTCGCAGTCTGAACAGGGAGAAGCAGGGCTAAGGCGGAGCTGTAGAGTAGTCGGTTTGAGCTCTATGGCTCTAGCCCCTCGGTCACAGCCGCGTGGTGGACAAGCGAAAGAAGAGTCGTCGTCTCGTCTCTCTCTCGTTTCTGCCTTGCAGCCGGTCGACCGCCTCGGTTGCCAGGCCCGTTCGGGACCACAGAGAATGATCGAGTCCAAGTCTCCCTCTCAGCTGCTGACCGAGCTACGCGACCTCCGCTCGTCCCAATCCCGCCAACCGGACCTCGTCACCCGGATCGGTCTCTCACTCGAACTCGCGCACAAACTCAACAACCTCACCACTCGCGATGGTCAGTCGGGCCCTCTAATGACTATGCGACTACTAGAACTGAAACCGCCACCTTTCGCACCGCGCAGTCGCAGAGGCGGTCGAACAAGTCGCCATCGCCGCCCTCGAGACGGCTCATCTCGACCTCGCCGACGTCCTGATCGCGCGACTGTCGATCCACTACCGCCAACAGCCGCACGGCCTGCACCGCGTCAACTACCTGCACGGCATGGCCCTCGAAGCCAGAGGTCTCCTCACCGACGCCAAAGAGTTTTACCTACAACGGCTCCGCGACGACGAAACCGACGTCGTCAGTTCACTCGCCTCTTGTGAGACAATTCCCCGTGCGAGAGGAGCTGACCTGTTTTCCGCCCCGCGTCGCCCACCAGGCTGTGAGGAAACGCCTCGCCGCATTGCACCTCTCGTCCCCCCTCATCGAATTGCCCGCCTCCTCTTCCTCGAACAACAACAACAAGGCCGGCGAAAAGAACCCCTACCTCTCTGCCTCGCTTTCCCGCACCGAAGGCATCTCACTCCTCGTCTCCTACCTCGACACCTACTACCTCGACCTCGCATCCTGGCTCTCCCTCTCAAGCGCGTACGCCTCCCTAGGCCAGTACCCCGCCGCCTTGACCTGCCTCGATCACGCCGTCGTCCTCAGTCCGCATGACCCGTTCGTGCACCTCAAGGCGGCAGAGACGGCGTACACGGCGGCAGAGTTCTCACTCGCGTGGAAAGGGTTCGCAAGAGTCGTCGAGATGAGCTTGGAACCGTCGTCGCGGGACTCGGTGGTGCTGCAAGGTGCAGCGAGGAGGGCCGCCTACGGAGCCAAGTTGGTCAGTCGCTTAGCCTCTTCTTCTTCCAAGACTGTAAATCCCATCTTCTGACCCTCCCCTTTCCCTGGCGCAGTGCATCCCGCGCCTCCGAGCCTCAGCATCAACATCATCCTCATCCTCAACAAGACCAACAGCATCCACGACCGACGAGAAGACCCCCTCGTCAACAATGGCCGTCATCATCACACCCGACCAACTCGACAAGATGGACCTCCTCCTCACTCGATTACTCCTCGACAATGCTTCTGCTGCCTCGCGTGGAGGGACAACGGGGGCGGGAGCGGCAGCAGAACTCCGCAGTTGGTTGAGCGGTAACTAGACTAGCAGCGCTCGGTGCCGACGTCTGCGGCGGCGGCATGCATGCATGCAGTGGAATCAGCGCTCGAGCTGTCTGTTTTCATGTTGCCTTCTCTCGTGTAAGACTATTCTATGTCAGAAAGTTCCTTGTTCTCTGCAAGCTCGGAGAGTTGGCGGGAAAAACCTTTCGTACTCTATACGGACTCAAAACTCGGTGGCCCTTTTTTTTTTTTTTAACTCGATGGTTGCTCTCAAAAGAAAAGGAAACCCGGCGCGCTCCGGAGGCGGGAGTAGACCTTTCGTAAGTAAGGAGATTCAAAAGGGATCCATCCCTACCGACCGAACTACGCCCAATTCAAGTCCCATTCCCACTCATCGAGGATCCAATCGGGGTCGACAAACCTCGACCCCCCTTGACTACGCCGCCACGCCTCGTCAATCAACAACCGGCTCCGTTTCGTGTTCATGAACGTAAACTCGTGCATGTGCGCGTCAAAGAGGGCGGTCGAGCGCGCGCGGTCCGAGAGGAGGCCGGTTGGAGGAGGAGGAGGAGGAGGAGGAGGGGCCGTCCTCTGCTCCTTCTTTGAGCTGGGAATTGAGGAGGAGGAGGAGGGAGGAGCGGTTATCGTTGTTGTTGTTGAAGTAGTAGGCGCATGAGGCGAGACGAGCGGCGTCGAGTTCAGGTGCATCTAAAGGAAGGAAGGGGCATAAAAGTGAAAAGGCCAGCAGAGAGAGAGAGAGAAGTCATTGATCAGTTTTTAGAACGGATTTGTCCGCGCTTCGAGAGGGGGGGGGGGGTGGACTCGGGAGAAGCTTACGAGGAAAAGGGGCCAGTGCATCGAGCACAACCCGGGCAAACCTTCACTGACAATCACCTCGGTCTGAAGACGCATGAAAAGAGAAAGAGAGCGCGCGCAAAAAGTTTCGAATTCCCCGGCCAAGGAAAGGGGTCAGTAACAGTAGTAGTAGTAGTAGTCGAGCGAAACGGAAACGGAAACGGAAACGCACCAAGCTGAGCATCTTGCGCACGAGGAGCAGGATCGGGTACGAAGTCGGCGGGAGTTCGAGGAGCATGTGGAGGTAGACGAGCGCCGCGAGGCGAAACACCTCGTGGAAGTACCGGTGCGGTTCGAGGTCGGGTCGTTCTGCGAATGCCATGCCATGCGGTGGGTGAGTGAGTTAGCCCGATTCCCGAAAGCGACAGCGGCGTAGAGGGACGAGAAAAAACACGCACCGATCAAGAAGGCGTCCATGCGCTCCTTCTCGCGCTCGAGTTCGATCCGGAGCTCGTCCACCTGGCGCATAAAGTCGTCGAGCTTGTCCTCGGCGATCCCACCTCCGCCGCCCCCCGTGCTCGTGCTCGTACTCGCGAGGAGGCTCTCGCGCTTTTCCTTGGCGAGGGAGGTGATCCGCCCGACGAGGAGGAACACGGCTGCGGTGCGGTGACGAATCAAAAGTCAGGGGCCGGAACAAGGGAGCGCCACGTCAAAGAGTACTCACACTCTGCACAACCCATGAGCGTGTCCAGGACGTCCTCTTCGTCTTCCTCCGCCTCGCGACGACGACGTTCCTCTTCCGTTTCTTTTCCACCCGTCGTCGGGGTCGCACCCCCCGTCGTCGTCGCAGGACTCGTCCCACTCGCAGTCGTCGTCGTCGATCCCGGCGTCGCTCCCATTCCTCCCCCGCCTCCGCCCTGCCTCAGGAAACTATAATCGAGGAGCAACCCGTCCCTCCGACTCGTCGAACTCAACACGTCATGGTACAACAAGTTCTTGACGAGTTGGCGCGCGAGCGGAGTCCGGCACTGTGCGACGCCGCCGACGAGGTCGATCACGTGCGCGGCTTCGCCGAGGCGGACGCGCCAGAGGTCGACGGCGCCTTGACAGATCGCGGCTTGGGTGAGCATCAACCGCGCAGCGAGGAGCACCTCCCAATTCCCGGGGGGAGTCCCTTCTTCCTCCTCGGAGGATCGGTCGTGGTCGACGGACGCGCCGCGGGCGTTGGCTCGCCTCGCGGCATACGCTTCGAGCTCGGGCAACGCAGCCGAGATCTCCTCGTCGGCCAAGTGCCCAAGCTGATCCGACAAAGTCGCCATGATACTGTTCCCTCCCGACGCCGCCGAGCCGCCACCTCCTCCCGCACCTCCGCCGCCGGCGCTGCTGTTGCTGCTCGAAGAAGCCGCTGCGAGGTTCGCAGCCGACCAGGACAGTATCGCATGCAGCAAGTACGGATGGCGGTTTGCGAGTGGGACGAGCGAGAGGAACAGGTTCGCCGAGGCGCGAGTCGATCGCGCCGTGGCGGAATCGCCGCGAGGTCGAGAGTGAGAGTGCGAGCTGGAAGGGCGGGAGGAAAAGTGTTGCCGCTGCTCTGAAAGACGGCCGCGGCGACTGCGCGAACGATCCGAGCCGCCGCCGCCGCCGCCGCTGCCGGACGAGGACGAGTCGCTCGCGGCAGGCGAAGACGCGATCGAAACGAGGCGGGCAAGAGACGAGGTATCTGCAACAGAGGGCGGGTATTCGCAATCAGACATTTCAAGCAGCTAGAAGAAGGGCGAAAAACCAAACTCACAGTGAGACAAGAGATACGCTTGCGTAAAGGCCCAGTCGGCCGAAGCGAGAAAGCTCGCGGCGTGCCCGACCGTGGCAGGCAGCAACTCGGACTTGACTCCAAACTGGAGTTGTCGTCCACGTTCAACATTCGTCACTGAGCTAGTCGAAAGCTGCTGCTGCTGCTGCTGCTGCGGGAGCGAACTCGAAGGATGCAGCTTGATCGGCGACGTGACTGCTGCCGTTCCCCACGGGTCGAAACCGAACGGAACGCCGGCGGCGGTACCGGTGGAGGCTGCGAAAGGATGCACGGGCGAAGGCGTCCTTAACAGCGCAAACAAGTCAAAGGGCGGACTCGAGCCGTTCGGTGCAGCAGCGGTGGCGGTGGCGGTGGCGGGGAAGTGATCCTCCTCCTCCAATGTTGACGTTCGCACAAGGTCCGCATCCGCCGCCGCATGAGACTGAAGGAGCAAGTCGGACTGGACTTGCTCCAACTGGGCGAGCGCATCGAGATGATCCAACTCGTCTCGCTCTGCCGCCGGCGGGCGGGCACTCGAATCGGCTTCGACGGGGGCGGTAGTTTCGCCTACTCTAAGCGACTGTGGTGCCGGTGGTGCCGTCCCTCCAACGACGGGAAGATAGTGACCGGGCACGATACCACCGCCGCCTCCGCCACCGACCGCGATCGCCGACATATAAGGCGAGTAGCCCATTCCGATCGGCCAATTGATACTCCACGCGAGCGGATCTGGCGCCGCCGCCGGTTCGTACCCCGCGGGTGCAAACGACCCCAGAAAGGGCATCCACGAATGGGACGACGAGTCGAGAGGAGCTCCTCCTCCTCGTGCCGGATCCCCCTCGACTGGCGCCATGATCGCTGTTGCTGTTGTTGGTTCGGGGAGAGAGTTCACTCCTCGGAAGGAGGCGGAAGGGGAGGTTGACGGGTAAATTCCCGGAGCGGTGGGGTTGTAGACTGTCGAGGAGTAGTCCTGATCAGCTCGCTCGTACCTTCGGAAGGAAATCAGTCGACCTCACCTAGAGGATCCAGCTGCATCATCTCGACTGCCGCTGCTTGTTGATCCCACCCGCCTCGGGCTACATCCTCGCTCAGTTGTCTGCCCGGTTTCCGTTTCGCGGCCGCCGCCGCCGCGTCCTGAGACTTTGACGACGACGACGAGGGGGACATCGCCACCGCGCCGCCACTCTGTTCCTGTTGCTCTTTCAGTTTCATGCGTTCGATGCGGCGCCTCCGTCGTTCGAGCGCGGCCTGGACGCGGTCTTCCCACGCGCACGCGAGCGAGAGGCGACTACAAGCGCCGCATGTCGGTTTCTGTTCGTCGCAGAGCTGTGCGCGCAAAATATTTCACTGTCAGCTACCTGCACTCGTAAAAGGTCCAGCGCTAAGAGGGAGAGAGAGAGTGGCGCACCTTTTTCCGTTTCCTGCAGACGAGGCAGCCGTTCCTGGTCCTCCGTTTCTTTTCCTTTTCTCTCTCCTTGTCGCGGTCCTTGCTGCCCTTGTGATCGACGGCTCCTTCTTCCTCGCCTTGGTCGTCGCTGTGCGCACCGCCGTCGCGTTGTGTTGGCAGCAGCCGCGGCGGCGACAGCGACAAGGGCGGGGGAGCGACGAGGGACGACGCTGGTTCGGATAAGCGTGAAGTGGACGCTACGGGCTCTACAGCCTCGGCTTGCATCTCGCTTGGGCCACACGTCAGCGTGCGACGTATGGGAGGAAGGAGAGCCGAACCGAACAATCACGCGCAGCTCCACACCTCGTCGACTAGACACAAATTGGACAGCGTAGCTATAGCCTGTAAAATCAAACAAGCTCTTTACACGATTCGCTATGCTGTCGGATCTCGATCTCGTGTGAGAGGAGTGGTTGACTCGATCAGCTGCCACGACTTTTTTTCGAGTCGGCGAACCTCGACCTCGGCCCACAGTCCGCTTGCTGCTGATTCGTGAGGAGGAAAGAGCGCTGCGGCTCTCTGCGAACCTACAGCAACCATCACGGCGCCCGTGCGACTCGCCTCGCTGTTCTCGCTCTCGCTCTCGCGTCCTGCACCGCTTTCC
>JAMALC010000152.1:0-44094 GCA_023628275.1 Rhodotorula sp. M30-05A-2 | reverse complement strand
ACGGCGACGCGGTACGAGTCTTCCGAGAGCGGCGGGATGTAGGTCGACATCTGAGCCGACGTCGGGACGGCGGCGTGCAGCTTTCTCAAGTAGGCGTGGTACGACAGGTGCTTGATGTTGTGCGAGGCGTGGTACTCGGCGTCGAAAGGCTTGGCGACAATCGGGGAACGGGGTTAGCGTCTTCACTGAGAATGTAGCAGGAGCGGCTTATCCGAGGCTCACCTCGAGTGGCATGCAATAGTCGCACATGCTCTTGGGTCCGCAGCGGCACCCGTGCTGCCCCTTTGGCCTCGGGATCTTGCCGTCCCTGGCTTCCCAGTACAAATCGACCGGGTCTTCCTTGACTCCTTCCCAGGGTTTGTTGCCCGCCGATTTCTTGTCGTTGGAGCCATTGGCGAGCGAAGAAGAGGGGGTTTGAGCGGCGGTCGAGGTTGAAGCGGTCGGCTGGGCAATCTCGTCGGTGACGGGGATGATCTTGCCGGAGAGGGTCGCGGCGTGGACGACGGGTGCCGAGGAGGGAGTGGCAGTACCGGAGGTGGGATGGGACGAGAGAGCGGAAGGAGCTTGGCGTTGCTTGTACGACGCGAACAAGAGGTCGCCGTGGCTGTCCATTCATGCCAACGGCAGCGTGAGCGGGACAGTTCATTGCAGACAGCGCACACGCAGCTCGCAACGGGGTGGCGTAGAAACGGACCTGATTCCGAGGGTCTGGAGGTCTCCGGTGATGCCGGCGACGAGGTTCTCTCCGCCTCGAGGTTGGTTCGACAAGGCGAGCGTGTCCGGATCGATCTTGTCTGACGTCTCGAGGATCTGGTGAGCAGCAGCAGCAGCATTACGAGTCAGCTCACGGTGCGGTCTCTGGCTGGACTCGACTCGATTCCGATGACGACGCCAGGGAGCGAGCGAGAGAAGACACTGCTTACCTTTTGTACGAGGACGGAGAAGTCGTCTTGGGGTTCGAGTTGGAACCTGAAGTTGCCCTCTGGGCTGCGTACGCGTACGAGCTGCGGTGCGTAGAGTCGGCGAGTCAGTCAGTCAGTCAGTCAGCCCGCAAGTGGGGAGAGCGAATCACGGAGGCGGGTCTCTCGGCGCAGGTCGAGGACAGAGCGACGGGGTGGTCCTAGGGTCTCGTTTTGAGCGTATCGACTCACCATGGCTCGCTGTCCGTCTGTTGTTGCAGTGAGTGGGCTGTCAGAGTGCGTCCACATAGTGGAGGCTGCAATTACAACTTGTTGCTAATTGAACTTGTAGTCTGAATACAAATTGACGCGGAAGCAAACTCACGCCACACAAGCTCATCTCGCACCTCTGTCTACAGAGAACACCCGTAGCCAGAGGCCATAGCCAGAGGCCATAGCTAGAGTCAGGATGGTCACCAAACTTAAACTCAACGAGCAAAAGCGGCAGCACAGGTCAGTCCCCATTCCGCCTCTCTCTCTCTCTCCCTTCATGTAGCTGACCGTCGAGTGCCACCCCGTCTACAGGGAACGAGCCCAGCCCGCCCATCGGAAACGACTCGGTCACCTCGAGAAGCACCAGGACTATGTCAAGCGAGCGAGGGACTTCCACTCCAAGGAGGATCGCATCCAGAAACTGCGCGAAAAGGCCGCCTTCAAAAACAAGGACGAGTTCTACTTTGGCATGATCAAATCCAAAACAAAGGCAAGTCCCCTCTCTTGTGGGCCTTGAAGCTGTTCTCGCTAACCCAACCCGACCGACCGGCAACAGAAAGGCATCCATGTCCAGTCGAGAGGGAACGAACCGCTGCCGACCGACCTCGTCAAGGCCCTCAAGACTCAAGACGCCACCTACATTCGCATGCAAGCCACTATGGAACAAGGCGTTAGTCCCCTCCCCGCCGTGCCTGCTCAAAAAGCACCGCTGACAGACCTTTGTCATCTCCGCAGCGAGTCCGCAAACTGAAAGAGCAACTCGCCATGTTGGTCGACAACGCCCTGCCGTCACCAGTTGCCGGCGCTAGTACCACCACTCCTGTCGACGATGAAGACTCGTACATGGACGATTGGGACATGTACGACGACGACGACGAGGGTCCGGTCGCTTCCGGTTCGGGCACGAAGCGGAATCACGTCGTCTTTACCGACAGTATCGAAGCGGGTGAGTTCATCAAAAGTGACACGAGTATTTTGATTGCTTTCTAACGTTGCTGATCTTCTTACGGAAATCTTTGTCTGCCGGCTTGCCTCGCCTCGCCTCGTCATCGATCGACACAGTCCGACAAGCCGACGTCTCGTCGCTGCTGCAAAAGCGCTCAACGCCGACGGCGCTCCCCCTCTCTCTCGACGCCGGTACTTCCACGACAAGCAACACAACCAGGAAGAGTAAAGGCAAGGGCAAAGCAGCAGCAGCAGCAGCCGACGCCGCCGCCACCGCCGAATTGTCCCTCTTGGCCACCGAAGTCGCCCACTCGGCCGCCTCTCACCGCTCGAAACTCGAACAACACCTCGTCGCGCGCGAAGCCCGCCTCGCTCAACTGCTCCGAGCTTCGCGGGAACTCGAACTCCAGAGGCATCTGATGGGGAAAGGCACGAAGAAGGAGGTGGTGGTGAAGCAGAAGGGGGATAAAATGGCCAAGGAGGACGAGTGGTGGATGCAAGGGGTGAAAGGAGCCAAGAAGATTGCAGAGGAGGAGAACGAGGGCAAGTTGCCGATGGCCGACGAGGGAGTCGCGACTGGCGCCAGGGTCTGGGTGAGTTTTGCGTTGTCCTTTGTTTCTTCTTCTTCTTCTCCTTTTTCCCCCTTCCGTCCGTCGATCGGTGTGCTTTCTCTCCCCGGGCCGTGTGACCTGACCGCCGCCTGTCTTGTTTGCCACACAGGAATTCAAGACTCAACGGAAGCGATAAACTCTGGCCGCCACCTTCCGGCCGCCCTTTTTGTTCCGGCCCCGTGAGACCCCACTGTTGCTACACTACGCTACATCGCCCCACCCCCTTCCCCCTCGCCGATGCATTGCAATGGCTTTCATTACTTTTCCTGCGTGTTCGAGGAGTGAGAGTCACAAGTGTTTTTTTGTGCTTGGCCCGGGCCCTAAAGAACAAAAAGCGCTCGGAAGGCACATAGAAATGGGATCCAAGCGTTGATTACAAGCGGATTCGCGCGCCCGCCCGCCCGCAGCGGCTGTCGAGGGAAGGGCAGTCAAGTCTCAAGGGCGGGGCGAGAGGGGGGGAAAGTATTCTAATTTACATGCATGCGGTGGTGAATCCGAGCCAGCAGCGCGGGGTCCGCAGGGGAGAAGCGAGTCGGCAGGATGTATGTACTACTCTTACTCGTCGTCTTCCTCGGTGGCGGGACTGAGCGCGACGAGGTTGAATTGGATGCTCTGCGTCAGGTCCATGATGCGCTTGACGACCTTGACCGTGTCCTGCAGCGAAAAAGTTCGCGGGGGCGGGACGCGCGCGTGTCAACATTAGACGGATCGTCTTTGCCTCTCTCTCTTTTTTTTCCCCCTCCTCCCGGCCCGACGTTGAAACGCACCTCGAGCAAGTCCTTCTCAATCTTGCCATGGTTGATGGGACTGTTGCGCCTCCCGTCGAGCTCGATCAGGTACCCGTCGTGGTCGACAAAGGTGACAAAGTGCAGGTCGGTGTCGGCTTCAAGGGCGGGAGCCTGCAGCACAAGCACAAGCACAAGCACAAGCACCGGCACCGGGCGCATCAAGCAGGTGGTTAGGGGTCAGTCAGCTAAAAAAAAAAAAAAAAAAAAGAAGTAAATTAGCGGCAGGAGGGAGGGAGGGAGGGAGGGAGGGAGGGAGGTTTTCTCGTTCCCCCCATAAAGCAACATGGCGCAATGGGGCAGGTGCTTGCATCGCCCTCCTCTTTTGTACGTCCCGCGGAAGAGTATACGAGATGGAAACCAGAGGCACTTACGGCAGTTTGACCCCCCTGGGCCGTCTCTTCGTGGACCCGTTCGAGCTCGTTGGCGGTCGTCAAGAGTTGAGCGCGTTCGAGCGGAGTCTAGTTTGTTGAGAGGGGGGATCCCATACATCACGAAATGGGTCAGATTGGCAAGAGTGGGAGGCCTTGAATCGCCTGGTCTTCTTTCGAGGTGGACCACCCACGCACCTTGTCGTGGCATTGAGAGAAGAGTTCGGTCAAGGGACCTTCCTCTGTGAGCGCACAACAACGTAACGACATCAGTGCTCGCTCCTGGAAGACGACCTCGAGCATAGGACAACAAGGAGGACGGTCGTGGTGCCTCACTGAGCGGGACGTCGGTGTTGGCGAGGGCGTGCAGCAAGGCAAAGGTTCCGCACGCGTTGGCGACTGCGAGAGGGTGCGCATTCCGGATCAGTCAGACCCGGAGTACAGAAGGACAACAGTCGAAGGGGTAAGGCGACTCGACTGGTCTGCTTGAAGTAGATGACGTCCTCGACGCCTTTGACGCCGTGTTCGAGGACCTGTTGGTCCTGCTCCTTGCGCATGGCTTCGTACTCGGGCGTGACGGGGAAGAGCATCAAGACGGCTTTGACGGGTTGCTTGACAAACTGGAGGAGGTCGGGGTCGAGCCCCCAGATGTCGGCGAAGCGGTAGCCGTTCGGGGGCGAGGTGTCGAGTCCGAGCGAGGCGGACCAGCGGTTGAACGAGTCCGGGTTGCTGTGGCGGCACAGACGATATAAGAAAGGCAATAGTCGATAGAGCAGCAGTAGTAGCAGCATCGAGTAGCCAGTTTGAGCAGGTTTTTACGAGGGACAAGTCAGCGGTGCAGGTGAACGAGGCGAGGGCGGCACGGGGACGCACGACTCGAGGGGCAGCCAGCGCGAGTCGTTGGTGGCCATGCTGTTGATCTGGTCCGGGGATGCGCCTGTACTACGAACTAGGAACCAGCCAAGTCGAGAGACGGAACCAAAGAGGAGAGAGAGTCGACGCGTTTGCTCTCTTTCAGCTCCAGCCGACTCCGAGTTTGTAGTCGAGCAGCAAGGATACACGCAGAATGGCAGCGAATATCCTCAACCCAGAGGCGAGTTCATCCCATCCGTCCATCTGCTCAGGCGAGGAGCGACGCTCGCTGACTTTCTTCATCTGCACCTGGGAACCACACGCACTCAGGCGACTCAAGAACGCGCAGAGAATGCATGTCGTCTCTTTCTATAGGCCATGAAAAGCTCAAGTAACCCTCGTCTCCCTCCCGCCAGGCCCGCCTCTCGTCGTTCGTCGGCGCTCTCGCTCTCGGAGACCTCGTCAAGTCGACCCTCGGACCCAAGGGCATGAACAAGATCCTCCACTCGACTTCGACCGGAGAGATCACAGTCACCAACGACGGCGCCACCATCCTCAAATCCATCGCACTCGACAACCCCGCGGCGAAAATCTTGGTCAACATCTCGAAAGTCCAGGACGACGAAGTCGGTGACGGTGCGTTTCCCCCCGAGCGAGCAAAGCTGTCAAGCGAGTGAATACAGTGGATCAGAGACTGACTAGAGTCACACAGGCACGACCTCGGTCACTGTCCTCTCGTCCGAGATCCTCCGCGAGGCAGAGAAGCTTGTCACCATTCAGCGCGTCCACCCGCAGACGTACGCTCCAGGTTCCTCCCCCCGTGTTCCTGCTTCACAGCAGGCGGTAGCTGACCCCACGCTGCCTTGCCCGACCCCGACGCCCGTCAGTGTCATCGAAGGATTCCGTATCGCTAGCAAGGCTGCGCTCGCCGCACTCGAAAACGCCGCCGAAGACCACGGGTGCGCAGGACTTCGCCTCTCACCACTCGCACCACCCCCCAATTTCTCCTAGCTGACGCCTTTAAATGGCGGAACAACAACCTTGCAGCAAGAACCCGGCCCAGTTCCGCGAGGACCTGCTCGCGATCGCGCGCACGACCCTCTCGTCCAAGGTCCTCGCCGCCGACAAGGACTACTTTGCCGAACTCGCCGTCAGCGCCGTCCTGCGCCTCAAGGGTTCGACCGACCTCGACCACATCCAGATCATCAAGAAGCAGGGAGGCAAACTCACCGACTCGTACCTCGACGAAGGGTTCATCCTCGACAAGAAGATTGGCGTCAACTGCCCGCACCGCATGGAGAACGCCAAGATCATGATTGCCAACACGCGTGAGTTGCTTGGAGTTGGCTCTTCGGGGCTATATTCGAGCGAGGAAAAGAAAAAGATCGTTGACCCGGGAATGGCTCGCCGCCTCGCCAGCGATGGACACGGACAAGATCAAGATCTTTGGCGCGCGCGTCAAGGTCGACTCGACCGGCAAGCTCGCCGAACTCGAGCGCGCCGAGCGCGAAAAGATGAAGGCCAAAGTCGCCAAGATCAAGGCGCACGGCGTCACGTGTTTCGTCAACCGGCAGTTGATTTACAACTACCCCGAGTCGTTGCTGGCCGAGGCGGGCATCATGTCGATCGAGCATGCCGACTTTGAAGGCGTCGAGCGGTTGGCGCTCGTCACCGGCGGAGAGATTGCGAGCACGTTCGATGACCCGCAGGCGGTCAAGCTGGGACAGTGCGACGTCATCGAGGAGATCATGATTGGCGAGGACAAGGTGAGCCCCACTTGTTCTATACGCCTTCTTTGAATGGGATAAAGAACCCCTCACGAGAAAAAGCTGACCCGACGATGACTGGGCGCAGCTGATCAAATTCTCGGGAGTCGCCGCCGGCGAAGCCTGCACCGTCGTCCTCCGCGGCGCGACCGGCCAAATGATTGAAGAAGCCGACCGGTCGCTGCACGACGCGCTGTCGGTCCTCTCGCAGACGGTCAAGGAGACGAGGGTCGTCCTCGGTGGCGGGTGTGCAGAGATGGCGATGGCGGTCGCGGTCGATGAGGAGGCCAAGACGACGGAGGGGAAAAAAGCGCTGGCGGTCGAGGCGTTTGCGAGGGCGTTGCGGCAGGTGAGTCGTCGGGTTGCGGTCCGACTCTTGGTTCCTCTCTGCTCTGCCGGTTGGGCTGACGCCTTTTTGGCGGCGACGACTTTGCGCGCGCAGATCCCGACAATCTTGGCGGACAACGCTGGTTACGACTCGTCGGATCTGGTGGCCAAGCTCCGGGCGGCACATTACGAGGGCCGAAAAGATGCCGGTCTGGGTGCGTCACTCGACCTCACCGTGTCGCCAACGTTACGATTATTCTCCCATGAGGGTTCGACGATTGGCTAACGTGATGAATGCCAACGCGCACAGACATGGAGAAGGGCGTGGTCGGCTCGATGCACGAGTGCGGCGTGACAGAGTCTTACAAGCTCAAGCGGCAAGTGATCCTGTCGGCGAGCGAGGCGGCCGAGATGATCCTGCGAGTAGACGACAGTGAGTCTTCTCGTCTTCCCCAAACCCTGCAACACTGTACCGATGCTGACCCACCTCCTGCTTCGACAGTTCTCCGAGCTGCACCGAGGCGGCGCGAGGGCCACCACTAGACAGACGTTTACTCGCGGCGAGGGGGAATGGGGAGGATTTCCTTCGCGCGATAGCATGGACCGTTTTTCTTCGCAACGCGCAAATGAACACATTGTAACTCTACTACAAACTAAGGAGCGGCTAGGGGCTGGGTATCGTAGAAGGCGCGTTCTGCGGAACCGGGGCTGCTTCGCCCAACTGTCCTTCTCCCTCCGCGTCTCTACTCTCACTCCCTTCGTCCTCGCTCGATGTCCGCGGAGGTAGGGACCAGCGGTCCAAAAGAGATCAAGAGCGCCTCGGTACGCCCTTTCACTTCGACCGTGCGTGCGCAGCCCCTCATCCGGACCTGACTCTGTATTTGCGCGTCATCAGGCCATGAACTTGCCTGCGCCGCCCGACCGCCTCTCGAAGCTGCCGACCGAGCTGCTCGACATGATCTTTGACGACGCCTGGGCCAAGCAGCGCCCGTCCGGACCGATCAATCGCGCCCTGTGCCCGTTCTACGACCGGTTCGCGTGGCGCTCCATCCGCATCGACTCGCCCGCGCGCCTCGCTCGCTTTTTGGAGCTCACCGACAAGCGCACGCATCTCGGAAGACTCTGCGAAGAGCTCGTCGTGCAGCTCAAACCGGAAGAGCTCAACGTGGGGACATTGACGTGCCTGCTCAGCCGCACGCCGAACCTCAAAAAGCTCGCTCTCGCCGACCTCGCGAGCGAAGTCTTCGACCACGTCCTGAAGGGAACCAAGAACCACCTCCTCCCGATGCTCTTGCGCAAACTTGACCTGACGTGCACCACCGGCGACCGCAAAGACCCCTACCACCCTTCGAACTGGTCGCTGCTCAACGACCTCAAGAGCCTGAACGAGCTCGCTCTCGACTTGCGCAGCGCCGAGACGCCGACCGGTCGCATCAAGAGCAAGAAGGGACTGCCCTCGTGGCCTAGCATTGCCCATCTCGAGGTCGGGCTGCCGCAGAAGGGGCGCTCGAGCGTGTTGCAGTTGATCGCTTGCTTCCCGAATCTTCGCCGTCTCCAGCTCAGCAGCACGAGCCCAGTTGCCGACTTTGCCGGTGCTCTTGCTGCGCTGCAGAATCCGGGCTCCTTGCAAGAGTTGGTCCTCGAAGGCAACCCGAAGAAAGGCTGGACGCTCCCGCGCGAATTTGAGCAACTGACGAGCGTCCACATTCTCAAGCTCGTCGGACAATGGCAACACCTCTCCTCGACGGAGGTCAACCGTATCGGTCACCTGCCGCTCCGCCGCTTCGAGCTCGGCCGCCAGAGCGAGCTTTGCCTTCAACCCTTCTACGACGCCTTCAAGCGCGGCAATTTTCCGAACCTTCAAAGTCTGCACTTCGACAACCTGACCTGCCGTTTTGGCTCCTATGTGGATGAAGACGAGCCCTCGTGGGCTTGGGAACGTCAGATTGAGGAAATTATCTCCTGCATGGGCACGTGGCGTCGCGCAGAGTGGACCGAGGACTTCCAGCTCGAGACTTTTCAAGCGCTTGCAGCCTTGTGCGAAGCTCGCAGGATCAAGATGGGCGGGACGACTTCGGACGCCCTGAACGTCGAGCACTCACTCCCCTCCATGCAAAACGAAATTGCAGTACTCAGGACGAGGATCTACAGTCGCGGGACTGGGCGGTATCACGGCATCAACGAAGGTCGTTATTACTGAGACGATTCTTCAGTCGAGATACCTGTCCGGAGGCCGAAGCTTGGGATGTTCACAACGCTTTGAAAGTTGAAAAACGCTTGAAACGCCTGGTACGCTTGTAGTGCTTGGAATACCTTGCAACGCTTGTAGCCCTTGTGCAAGCCGAGAGGCTGAAAACGTCCTGACCGCATGCTAATGCGTCATCGCACAGGAGAGACGAGTTGGAGTGAAAGGGCGTTTACGAGAAAGAAACTCGCATCCGCTAAGCCCCCGGCGAGAGTGATCTTGCGACTCGCAAATACCTTGTGATTGTATGAAAGGATGAAAAAACGCCCGCTCGTGTCAAAAATGCAAATCACGGAATAGGAACAGGCGAGGAGTCAAGCTGGAGGCGAGGAAGAATTGTCCGTTTTCCATTCTCTGCTTCCTTCCGTACCTTCTGTCTTGCCGGATGTCCTCGGAGGCCGGAATGGTCGCGCTCGAACACATCATGAGCGCCTCGGTAGGCATTCCCGCATCACCCATAGCCTCTTCTTCGACATTGACCGTTCTTTGCTGTTCCTGGCGTCGTCATCAGCCCGCCAGCATGCTCGGGCACCACGACCGGCTCTCGAAGTTGCCGACAGAGCTACCCGACATGATCTTTGACGACGCCTGGGCCGAGCAGCGCCCGCCCGGACCGCTCAACCGCGTCCTGTGCCCGTTCTACGACCGGATCGCGTGGCCCTCCATCCGCATCGACTCGCCCGCGCGCCTCGCTCAGTTCTTCGAACTCACGGGTAAACGGACGAGTCTCGGACGGCTCGTCGAAGAGCTGGGGTTGCAACTCGGACCGAACAAGCTCGTTCTCGCGTCGCTGATCGGCGTTTTGCGCCGCACGCCAAACCTCAAGAAGCTCGCTCTCGATGCACGCTTTGTCTTGAACATCTTCCTGAGCCAGACCGAGCCCACCTATGCTCTTCCCGCTCACCTGCGAACGCTCGTTCTGACGTGCGCGACGGACAATCAGAAAGATCCGTATCGCGCCGCGGATACACCGACTGGAGTCGTCAAGTGCCACAATTTGCTGCACTCGTGGCCGGGCGTTGACGACCTCGAAGTCGTCCTGTGGCAACAAACTCATTCGGGAGTCCTGCAGTTCATTGCTTCCTTCCCCATTCTTCGCCGTCTTCAACTCAGCACCACAAGCCCCGTCCCCGAGTTTGCGGGCGCTCTCGCTGCGTTGCAGAATTCGAACTCGCTACACGAGCTTGTCCTCGTCGGCAAGCCGAAGAAAGGCTGGACGCTCCCGGACGAACTCGAGCAGTTAGCGGACCTCCGCAGTCTCAAGCTCGTCGGAGAATGGCACCGCCTCGCGCCGAGCGACATCGACCGAATCTGCGACCTGCCTCTGCGCCGCTTCGAACTCGGCCTCAACAGCGAGCTCTGCCTTCAATCGTTCTACGAAGCCTTGCAGCGCGGCAAACTTCCCGACCTTCAAATTCTGCACTTCGACAACCTGTCATGCCGAGTTGGCCACAAGTTGACCGAGCATGAACTCCGGTTCTCGTGGGAACGCCAACTCGGCCAAGTTGAGGAGTGCATGAATACGTGGCACCGGGCGGACTGGACGGACAACTTTTCGCTCGAAACTTTTCGGGCTCTCTCGGACATGTGCAGAGATCGCGAAATCAAGATCGCCGGAACGCTTGCCCGCGCGCTCTTCGTCGAGCAAGAGGTCGACTCGCTGCAGGTCGACATCGACCTCTTGAAGCGCCTGATCCGCAGTCGAGGCAGCGGCCTTTACCACGGTATCAACAAAGGTCGGCTCTACGCAGACAACTTTGACTACTTTGACGCAGCCGGAAACTACAAGTACACGGACGACTAGGCAGTCGCAGCAGCCGTCCGAATGTCGAGACTTGCCTGTGGAACGCTTGGGACGCTTGGGAGGGCTCGGGACGCTTGGACCCCATGTAGCGCTTGGAGCATCCCTGTAACACCAGAAGATAAAGTTGCTGGACGCATACTGACGCGCGTTTGAGGTTCAAAAGTACGCCGACAAGAACCTGCCCCGTAATCCGCGGGCGGATGAGGGCCGACCACAAGCAGTACATTTCAGCGTATCAGACTTCCTTGGGCAGGCAGACACCACACAAGACCTGTTTGCCAGCCGAAGTAAGACTATGATGAACTTGCAGAAAACCTCTATCTGTTTGGTGAATCTACATTGAAATGTCATTCTTGGCGGCGGATATTGCGCCTGGAAGCGGGACCACCAGACGTCGGTCTTCCGGGTCGATAGGCCCTTTCGGCGGATCCAGGTGCTTGAGGATGCGAGCAGGGCAGCCGCCGATGACGACGTTGTCGGGGAAATCGCCTTTGACGACTGCTCCGGCGGCGATTGTGCAGTCTGTTGGGAAGCAGGTCAGCCCAGCGAAAACGCAAGCAATTCCCCGAGAGAGCATGACAGACTGTTGCCAATCTTGCACGGTCCGATAATCTTGACACCGCCTCCGATCCACATGTCGTCGCCCAGCTCGACTGGGTAGGCGCGCTCGTAACCCGCGACTCGCTCGTCGACGTGGATCGAGTGCGTGGCGCAGTAGATGTGGACACCTGATCAGAGAGCCCTTTCAGCATACCGACGCCCCCTCAAGGAAGCGTTCAGGGGCGAGTCTGAGGCTCACCTGGACCCATGACCATGCGCTCGCCGAACGAGATCTTGGCGCAGTCGAGGAAGACGGCGCCGAAGTTTGCGTAAAAGTCTCCTTTAAATTCGATATTGTAGCTGTGCAGTTGAGGGGTCAACTGAGGAGGTCCGAGGCGAGATTACTTGCGCTGCAGCATACCCATAGTCGACGTAGAGAGGCGGCTCAATACCGATCGAGCGAGTCCTTTCAAGCGGAATCTTGAAAAGGTCCGCAAGATGCTGAAGCCGCGAGTCGGGTCCGTAGAAATCGGAGAGCTCAAAGTCCTCGCGCCACTCGTTAAAAGGGTGGTTCTGTTGCCTGCGTCTTCAGTTATCAAGCTCAGTTGGACGAGCGGGGCTCGTTGCGCAAACGTACATTGTATTTCTGGTTGCGAAAGCAAAGAAGATCAGCCTCCGACCTCACCGATCAATGGGGGTAAAGAGGTCCGCAGCTTTCCACGTACTTGGCACAGTGTGCGAGCGACCAGGCGATCCTTGGCCAGTTCCTGTGGGCAAGCAGAGCGTTGGCAGGCCGCTCTTCATCCGAACGACTGCACTTCACGACAAACCTTGTCGTCAAGCGCGAGGTAGCTTTTACAGGCATCCAGGAGTCAGCTCAGACCATGGAGTGACTCGTGCGAATGCTTGTATGTGCTTACGCGAGCCCCTTGACCATCTTTTCGCGCTCCGACAGGGCTTTGAACGCCGCGAGTTCATCGGCGGAAGCCTTTTCAAAGTCGGGCATGGCGGTGAGCAGAGTCGCGAAGTCGAACAGCAAGCGAGCGCTCGAGTACCCGTAGCGTCAGAGAGTGGATGAGGCAGCTGCTCTGAGAGAGACTGCATGCAGCCAAGCCCCGCCCGCGTCACCACAAACAAGCGGGGGAAAATTGACCGGCGGCTCCTGCGTGCGCCGGTCCGTGGCAAGATTTGAAGGAGGAATTGGCCGGTGTGCAGCATGGACTGATGCGGAAAGGTGTTGAAGCTCGGTAGTCGGAGCGCTTTCGAAAGGTGAGACGCTCTTTCTGTGAAAGTGATGGGCGTGGTCGTGGCAACCGCATCCGAGCGGCCATCTTTTGCAGGCCATCGGCAGGACTTTCGATCATCCAAGAAGAGCACTCTAGAGCCAAGCTCTGCGACCCTCGGAAACAGGGTCTCATCTGCGGAAAGGCGTTAGCATGAAGGAGGCAGAAGGTTCCGAGCAGCGATGGGAAGAGAACGGAGAAACGGGGTTGCGAATCGAAACCTTCTCAGTCTCGTCTCAAGCGCGTAAGCTGGCCGACTTCGTCCGGAGCGTCAAGCTGAGCTCTCGTTACACCTTGATGATGTCTACCCGGCACCGTTCCCAGACCCGATGCTCGACCGGCTCGTCCGGCTCGCCGCCAATGTCGACCATGCCCGATTGCGCGAGCTCGGTCAGGTTCTCCTTGTCCATCGGGTGGATCGTTAACCGAGCGAACGTTCCAGCGGAAGCTTCTTGCGAGGCTTTGGTGAGGAACGACGGGTTCAGGAAGACGGTCGAGTCGACAATCTGCTCGCGCGAAATGCTTTTGGTCAGTTCGCCTTTGGTCGCCGAGCACTTCAGACGTAGAGAAGACACTGACTCGGGTGAAGTGCTTCTGGATGGAAGGCGTAATGACGATATCGGGTCCCTCGCTGCCCATCTTGACGAGGTCGTAATGCGTAATGTCGAGGTTCAGCGGGTCGAGCATCTTGGATGGCGGTGGCGACGGAAAGATCGGATAAAAGCTGTCGCACAAAAAGGTCACCGGAACCAGTTATGGCTCACTCGTGGCATGTCTGTCGTCAGACGCGAGGGAGACTCTCACCTGCGATGCCGCAAGAGCTGCCGACAGGTCCTCGCCATGACATCTTTTGCGAGCGGGTCTTCCGTGCCAGGTTCGGGCGGTTCCACATCCGGCGCTTTCCGGAAGAATTCTTGCGATTTGAGGGACCACAAGACGTCGACAGAAGTGACGGCGAACGACACTTCGTTGATGCTGAACATGGTGGGGTTGGGCAACATGCGAATGTTCTGAAAGGGCACACGACGATAGAATCAGCGCTCGCCCAAGTCTGAGCTAAGTTTCGCAGCCACCGAAGCCGAGTCGCTCTCACCTTGCCGAGACCGAGTTCAGGATCCTTGACGAAGGGCGCCTGCGGGAACGCCGCATGCGGGTTGACCAGGTCGCGACCGTTCGGAATGAGCAAGACGGCCGTCCTCGGACTCGCCGCGACGAGCGACGTCAGTTTGCTCGAGATGCGATGGCGGAACATGGCGGTAGGGAGTTCGTCCACTTCGCCGCGGACGATGAGAGGGTGGGCGGAATCGATAAAAGGTCCGGTCTGCAGGGGGAACACGCGCATCAACCCGGATCAGTCCATTGTCCAGCAGCACATAGCTCAGGGTCAGCCGAAGCAATGAAGCGCTGTTCTCACCAGGATCAGCACGTCCGGTTTCTCCTGCTTGGCCAAGCCGATCAGAGCTTCGAGCGGCTCGAACTCGAGGTCACTCTCGAGCGTATAAGGCCCCGCCGCGACGAGCACGCTCATGGGGTCCCCCCCGAGTTGTTTCGGCCCCGTACCGTACTGCTTCTCGAGCAGGGAGGAGGGAGCCGTGTAGGTCGCGTCGATGGGTGGCATCTAGGCGGACGAGCAGGGACATGGTCAGTTCTGCAGCAAACGAAGCTTGAAGCAGGCCTGACCGCTCCGGCAGCGGCAGTGGGCGTGTAAGAGACGCTAGAGGAGCAGACTTGTACTCACCATCAACACCTCCTTGACGGCAAAGAGTTTACCGCCTCCGTTGATCCCCCTCAGCCCGACCAAGCACCCCGGGAACATGCCGATCCCTCCCGCTCCAGGAGGTCCCCCTCGGACCTTCATGTCGGGTTCGAACTTGAGCAGGACGCGTTGACCGGATCCGAGCATCCGGGACGACTCGAGCCAGGTCGAGGTTTCGGTCATCTTTGCCGCGTCGGTTTCGGGGCACAATCGCCCGACGACGAGGATTTCGTCCTGGTGGGCGAGATATAGGGTTGTCAGCAACGGGACAGGTATGAGTGCACGCTCTGACGAAGCTTGCCGCACCTGCGCCTGGATGGTCGGATCGCCGAGCTCTTCAATCTGGTAGTACTCTTTGAAGATCTCGGCCGCTTCGTCGATCAAGGAGTCGAGAACTGCGGCGTGAGAGGAACCGGATTCACAAAAGCTGCTCAGTTCTCGTTCGTCCGCTCAGACGAGCGAAGACAAGTCAGCGCGTGGAAAGCTCTTCGCCGCACCTTCACTCCTCTCCATCGCCCTCTCGAACGCAATCCGGTACGCATAATCCGCCGGGTTGGTCGTTGCAGTCAACGCGACTCTCGTCGTGTTCGAGACCAGTTGGTCCGAAGTCGGAAGCGGTAGTTCGGGGTTGAGGGATTCTTGGACAGTGAAACGGGACGGACGAGCCGAGAACGGGATGAGCGGTTTCGCGGGCGTGGCAGGGATTGAGGTTCCTGTCGGGGCGGGACCTGCGGGTGAAGAGAAGCTGCGGAGGATCGGGTCAGGGCCCAGACCGGAAGCGGATGAGGGCTCTCACCCGCGACGAGAGAAAGAGGGGACTCGACGGGAGACGTACGCCATCCCGACCGGACTCGATTCTCCTCCTCCTCCTCCTCCAAGGCGACTCGGTCCCGGCCCGTTCGTCCGTCCCAAATACGGCGTCGAATCACCGCCTCCCTTGAGCGGCGACGAGGACAAGTAGTGGTGCCCGCCCGGCGTGGTCCGCGAGGAAGCGGATCCATCCCGACCCGCGACTGGACGGGGCCGTTTCGGGGTCGCGTCACTGTTGCCGATGGCGAAGCTGGGGGCGACGCATCGGTGGTGGCGCAGGTCAGCATCGTCGTAGTCTAGATGCAGGGAAGAGACGGGCAGAGGACGCAACAGGTTGTCGACCGAGAAGCCACCGCCTCCTCCTGAGCCGCCACTGGCGCCGTTCGACTGCGTTTTCCTAGCTTGCATCGTAATCTGTATTTCCTCCTGGTGTGCGTCGAGCTGCACTGGCTCGGGGCAGCTGCAGATGAGACGCGAGCGATCCGACGCGTCGCCGCGTCTTGATTTTGCTTCCGCGCGTAGCTCCCAAAAATTTCACTTTCTCACGCGGGGGAAGCGATTTCCTCGAGAAGGAACGACACAATGCAATGCAAACGATGAAGACGCGGTGTCTCATGACGACTTGCTCCCGTTCTGCGGCTCGGCGACCGGCACCGGTTCCTCCGCCGCGACTCCAGCGACAGCTCCAAACCCGCCGGTCGAACCGAACCCGCCCGCGCCGCGGACCGTCTCGGCGAGGCTCTCGACTTCCTGCACGTCCGGAGTGACGATCCGTTCGAGGATGAGCTGGGCGACGCGGTCGCCTTGCTTGACTGCGAGCGGGGCGCGAGGGAACGAGTTAGCCCGATTTCCTTTTGCTGTGCCCGGACTGAAGAGCGCGTAGAGAGCTATTGCTCGAAAGACAAACGCGGACAAGAAGTACGCGAAAGAGTACTTCTTTGCTCCGGGTGCCGCTCAGGTGAAGGCTCACCTTCAAAGTCGGTCTGCGAGAGGTTGAAGAGCAACACCTTGACCTCTCCTCGGTAGTCGGCGTCAATCACGCCCGCGCCGGTATCGATCATGTGCTTGCTCGCTGTTGCGGGACGAGGGAGGTGTGCGGCCAAGCGTCGCAAGATGTCAGCCGTCTGCTAGACGTTTGAAGACGAAAAGTCCAGCCGGGAACGGCACATCAGCCTGAGGGACGCACCGAGTCCACTTCGGGGAGCGAGGCGGCCGTAGGTTCCTTCAGGGACTGCGATGGCGAGTCCAGTGCTGATCAAGGCCTTGCCCTGGGCGGGGACCGTCTTGTCCTCAGCGCTGTGGGAGCGAAACAAAGAAGGTCAGTCAGGTCTGAGTGTGGCGAGCGCACGAGGTGATTGCGACACGCACGAGTAGAGGTCATAGCCTGCTGCGAGTGCGCTTCCCCTCGTTGGGAGCTGGGCGGTTTGAGAGAGACGCTGGACGAGGAAAGAGGAGGTGGACATGGTGGTAACAGGTTCGGGCTTGTCGCGCTTGGCTGGGTTGGTCGAGGCGGCAGTTGTTGGTGACGGTGAACGCTTCATGCAGCTACAGACCGGGGCCTGGATGGGAAGTGAGAGAGCTGGGGGAGGACGCGTGCTCACGTCGAGACGCGTCGACGTCGTGCGGGAGGGCCGGGGCCGGGGGATCGCTAGAGTGCCCTTTGCACGTCAGCTGGCTGGCTATATAGACTCACAGCCTCACCTGCTTCGCTACACGGCGCCGCTGCCCAACCCTCGCGCGCTCGCACCGCCTCCGACCAAGCGACCGCTCGTCCGTCCTTCCGTCCGTTTTCATCACTCAACTTCACGACTCGCCGAGCAAGCATGGCCAGCACCCTCGGACTCGGCAGACCTTCAGCAGACTCGGGCTCAAAAGCAGCGAGGGGGCGGCACCCGCGCGAATCGAGCGGCGCTTATACCGTCTTCGATGTGAGCCCCTTCCCCCCCTCCCTCGTTCAACCCCGACCTCGCTGACGGGGATCGCTCTTGCTCGAACAGCCCCAGCAAGTGCAAGTGTTCCGAGAAGCTTTCACCGTATGCCTCTCCTTGTACAGGCGGTCCGGGCGTACGGGCAAACTGACTTTCTTGGTTCCCAGCTCTGCGATCAAGACGGCGACGGAGTCATCTCGCGCTCAGACCTCGAGGGATTACTCGCTTCGCTGGGTGCGTTGTCGCCGTCCGAGAAAAGACTACGGTCTGGTGCCTAGCGGTAACTCACTCTGCGCTTGACCGTTTCCTGCGTGTTACGTTCCTGGCCAACGCACAGGCCAATCCGTCAACCCGGACAAGCTCACCTCCCTCCTCTCGACACCATCCTCGACCCCCCTGAATTTCACCACCTTTGTCACCCTCCTCGCTTCGCATCTCTCGCCACTCGATCCAGAACCCGAGTTGTTGACCGCGTTTGCGAGTTTCGACGAAGACGAGAGCGGCTTTGTCCGCGTCGAAGATCTCAAGCAGGCGTTGGCGAGTGGGAGGGAGGGATTGAGTGAAGACGAGGTGAGTGCTGAGTACCTTCTCACTTCCCCGCTGTCGAGCATCCCGAACCAATGCGCGTGTTGCTGAACTGGAACGAATATCGAACAAAAACCCCAGATCGACGCCCTCCTCCACGCGCCGTTCTACGATCCCAAGACGCGCAAGTTTGACTACCGCCTGTTTTGCCAGACGCTCCGGGTTACCGATCCGGACGATGCGCCAGAGCAGCAGCCGCAGCCGGCCTCGTGATCTGGCAGCTCCGAACGAGTTTCGCTCTCCCTTTCGCAGACACTCGATGTGCACCTTTGACTGTTGTATTTCCGATAGTCGCTCGTTCCCTGTGTTGTGAAAGTATCCTTTTCTGGCCCAATCCTCTCTATCAAGTCGACCGCGCCAAGAGGTAAGTCAATATCTGCGCTTGTCAGACTCACCGTGGGAGAGCCCCACGTCTTCGCGCGTCCTCCCGAGGTGAAAGATACCGACGATTAGACATTGGGACATGATCCCGCTATGCGAGACTCTACGGACGGGGTAAGAGAGAAAGTTCGTGAGAGTGGAACAACATGAGAAGGAGATGGAAGGCAAGTGTCTGTGATGAACGAAAACCAGAGAAAGATCGTGATGGGAGAGGGCCGTAAGTGGGTCGTCAGATGGCGGGAAAGGAGAAGAATGGGTACAAGTGAGGAAGAGAACACATGGCCGATGAATCAAAGGATCACCGGCCGAGCACGCCCGCGCCACCAATCAGCACCAGCGCGACCGTCACCGGCACCGCGACCCAAACCCCACTCTGCACGCCTCCCAGCGCTCTCACCGCGGCGCTACATCCCACGCACGTCCACCCGCTCGCGAGGGGCGTGTACGCCGCGGGCGAGTACATGGCGAACGTGAGGATCGAGTTGGCGCCGTTGAAGAGGCCGGCTTCGGCGGTGGCGTCCGGTCCGCGCGAGTCGTACACGCGGAGGGTGTAGGATGCTTGGGCAAAGGGGAGCGCGTTCGGAGATTGGGCGTATCTGTTCAGGGGGGTGGGGGGAGTGAGTCAGTGACGGGGATCTTCCTCCGGGACGTGTCTGATGGCTGAAGGCACGGAGAGAGCAAACTCACGCCCAGGGATCCCAAGTCAGAGAGGTTTGAGAACCGGGGATGACGCCGACGGGGTAAGTGTATCCGTTGGCAGAACATCTCGCCTCGAACGTGAGCGAAGTCGGCGTTACGCTGTGCAAGGGGGCCGGAAGATCAGCCGTCGATGTCAGGACTTTTACGATAGCAACATGCTTGCCGGAAACAGCATCAGAGAGAGGAGTGCACGTACTAGAGTGAAGTGTAATTCCAACCGAACGTGAGCGGGTTCCCGGACGCAATCTTGTAGTACGTCGGACCGGCAGTTTGCGCCGGGGTCAAGTACGACAATCCTCCGGCCCTGTAGTTTGCGTCGCGAGTACCAATCGAATCAGGATAAGATCGTCAGCCGGGAAGGGAAGGGGAGAAGGGCGACTCACGCTGCAGTTTGGGGGATCGAGACGGTCGATGAACCTGAACCTGAGCCGGACGATTGCTGCTGCCTCGGTACGAGGATCGCATGCTGCTGGTGCACCAACGGGACTTCAACTGCCAGCTGCGCGGGTGCCAGCGTTGGCGTCGGTTTGCTAGAGCCCTCGTCGGCGTCAATGGTAGCGGACGCGGACGCGGTCACGGCTGCGGCTGCGAGCGAGAGGAGGACGGTCGCTCTTGCGAGGAGAGATCTGGCGCTCGTTCGGGCCCTCATCGTCTCGCTGGCGAGTAGCTGCTGGGAAAGGTCTCGAGTTGGCGAAGCGGGTTGAACCAACGCGCGAACGAGATCCCTCAGCACTGCCGCTGGAGGGGTGCAAGAGTCCGTAGCCAGCCCGATATAGCTTTAAAGAGTTTCTATCTGAGCGAACGCTGCTGCAAGGCATTAGCCTGGAGAGAAGAGGGATCGAGGTGACTTCCCCCTGCTCTTGCTCGTTGCGATTCCGCGCGGGGGTTTGCTCTCGACTCGTCGTCGGCGACGCTAGACTTGATCTGATTCCGATACAAGCACAGTCAAACGACGGCTGATCGGTCCCGATAGCCCCTGCCAACCCCACGAAGCCTGGTCGCGCCGAGAGTCTCGCTGCTGCTGCCTGTCACGGTCATCTCTCTCTCGCCGTTTCGCGCCCTCTCGACAGCGCACGAGCGAGGCCAGTTCGCCGCAGTACAGACTGTAGTACTCAACAGGTGAGCACCCCAACCCCAACTTCGGCAAAAAGTGTCGTCATCGAGCTGCAGTCGCCCTTCTCCCGCGCACCCCCCCACCTCGCTGCCTACCGTCTCTGACACACTCAATTGGGCAGGGCTAGTGTCGTATGGGCAACAACGCCTCGACTCCACAACACCCTGGCGGAACAGGAGGAGCCGGGGGAGGTGGGGGAGGGGGAGCCTCTCACGGCAAGACTCCAGGTCGCGCTTCCCCTCGCACGCGCAACATTCCCTTGCCAGCAGCAGGAGCAGACGACCCGCGCGACCCGCGAGCGAGGCAGCACTCGTCTGGCTCGGAACGCAAAGGCTCGCTCCGAAAACACTCGCATCACCTCCCGCATGCGCGAGATTCAGCTCACGGCTCGTCGCCCGCTTCGACCACGCCCTCGTCGCCGAAACCGTCTTCGCAATCTCACCACCAACAGCAGCCTCCCCAACAACAACAGCAACAGCAGCAACAGCAGCAACAGCAGCCGCAGCAGTCCACGCCGGCTTCACCGCCCCCGGCCAAATCCTCAGCGGGTCTCGGGCTCTTAGGCGGAGTCGGCGGCCCCCGTCGCAAACTGTCTGACCGCGTCCCGATCGTCAACGATTCCGAAGCCGACAACGACGCCCCCGAGGAAGGCACGACCGGAACCCTCCGCGGAGCCCTGCAGGGTAAAGCCGAACACGTCGTGTACGGTCCCCGCCGCGGCGCCGAAGAGGACGACGGTTCGCGCGCCGTGTTGCTCAACCCGCCCTCGGCCGCGCAGCAAGAAACCCTCTCGAAACCGGTCGGGATTGCCATCCCTGGTACCGGCCCCACGGCGATACCGCTCCGGACTCCGGGTGGAGGGGGTGCCGGCGCGAGAGACGCGAGTCTGACCAATGCTGGGATGGGCGCGATCGGCGCGACCCCCATCATGGACCCGGACGATACCACCCACCCTGGCTTTGGTGCGAGTGCGAGGTTGACGAGCGCAGTCATGGCGAGTACGGACCGGATGCCGGTCGTCAACAGTCCGAAAAACGAAGACCTGCCACCGTCGCCGTTCACCCATGGAGGCGGCCGCGGCGACGGCGATTCGGGCGAAGCGACGACGCCGACTCCGGCTGATTCGAATCACTCGACGGCGGCGCCGACTCCGTCGCACAGTCACGAGATGCTGCTCGACCCGGCAGGGTCCCGGCGACAGATCGCGACCCCGCAGACCTCGTTCGCGGGCGCGTTCTCGTCCATCCAGGCGCCGACTTCACCGCGAACGAGCACTCCAGCCTCTCTCCCCTCTTCGGCGAGCTCTTCCTCCAACTCGGCTGCCGCCGCCGCTGCCGCTGCTGCTGCTGAAGCCGCGGCCAACACCACCACGACCGAGACGCACCAGCTCCCCCCTCCGCATACGTCTTCGCCGACACCGCCGATCGCCGCCCCCAACGATACGGTCCAAGCTCCCCCCGTACCGGATTCGGCTCTCCCCATGGCGTCGCATGAGATCCCATCCGGCACGAGCGTGATCGCCTCGCCGCCTTCTTCGGTCCCCGGATCCCCGAACGGAGTCGTCCCTTCCCCCGCCGTGTTGCTCCCCCCTGCCGTGTTCAACGCACCCGTCGCGGCGATCCCGATCCCCTTGCTGAGCGTGCCGTCCGAAACGGTCGCCAAGAACCTGATCGCCGCCGCTGTCGACCTCGGTGCGGGGGACAAGGGCGTCCCGACTTTGATCAAGTGGAAGGATGAGGATGGGCAGGAAAAGGCCGACGAGGCCAGGGGCAAAAAGGCGAAAGGTCCCAAGGAGGTGTTTGTCACCGGCACGTTTGCGAAAGGGTGGAAGACCAAGATTGAGCTCAGGAAGACAGAGTGCGTGTCTCCCTTTGCCGATCTGCGTTCGAAATGGCCTGGGATGGTCTGCTCATTCTTCCCGTCGCCCCGACTGACGCTTGCTTTTTTCCCGACGTTGGGTGCACGCACAGCCCCTCCGACTTCTCGGCGCTGATCTCGCTCCCGCCCGGACCCCATCGGCTCAAATTTATCGTCGACGACGAGTGGAAGGCGTCGAAGCACCTGCCCGTCGCGACCGACGCCGACGGCAACTTGATCAACTACTTGCAAGTGAACGCCGTCAAGTCAAAACTGCCGCCCAACATCTGGCAACCTCCCGTCACGTCTTCGACGCTGTCGCCTCCGTCCGCGTCGGCTGGTGGCGCGGCCGGCTCGGGTTCGAGCTCGAACAGTACTGCGGCGACTGTCGCGCCGTCCTCGACGCCGACGAACCGGGCTGGGCAACTCGGCGCGGGCTTGTTCTGGCCGTTTGGCGGCGACGACGAGGATCCGGCTCTCACCCCAGGCCAAGGCGGCGGTGGCGCTGGCGGTAGCGGCATCACCCTCGACGTCGACGAGGACGACTCGCAGTGGACGCAAGAGATCCCGGCCGACTTGGTCAAATGGGGAGAGTGGGAAGCCGAACGCGACGCGATCGAGAACCAGTTTTACGCGCAGCACCCGAACGGCCCGTCGGATTCGACTCCGCCGCCCGAGTTCCCGCCCCCTCCGCCCTTTGCGGGCGTGCAGCCGCCGAGTTTGCCGGCGCAGTTGGAAAAGGGTCCGTTGAACCATGCGGCGTATGTCGCGCAGGGGTCCGGGGACGACAACTCGATCTTGCCCAAGCCGGATCACTCGGTCATCAATCACTTGGCAGCGAGTCCGATCAAGGGCGGGTTCTTGAGCGTCGGCGTCACCACTCGTTACAAGCGAAAGGTGTGTGTGCTTCCTTTCTCTACGGGACATCCTGGACTTGGTCGGCTGACTCACCGCCCCGCGTGCTCTCGATTCGAAAACCAGTTTGTCACTATTGTTCGTCCATTCTTGCCGAGAGGACTCTTTGCTTTGACGCGAGGCTGACCTTGCGTTGTTGCGCTGCACAGGTCTACTACAAAGCTTTATCCAGCCGATAGAAAAGAGACACCACAACTCCCGCAACACTTGCAAGTCGCCCTGCCTTTTGTACAGAGAAACCCCCTCGGCAGGGCCGCGACTTGTTCCACTCTCCTCCCGCCTCACCTTGCTCCTATTCTAGAATGTCCTGCGCGCCGTTTGCTGTTCTCCGTTCTCTCTCTGTTTTCTCTCGCTGTGGTACCCGTGGTTTCCGAGTCTTTCGTTTCGACTTTGCAGTCGTCGTGGTAGTTCCGTTGTCATGTCACCCCCCTTTGCAAGACTCGATCTCTATCGTATCGCGCGCAAGTGAGGAGGTGAGAATGGTTGCGCTTGTTGAAGGAGAGGCTTCTACCGCCGTCCTCCCTTCTTTTTCGGCTGGACAAGCTCGAATCCGTCCTCGTCGACGACCGGCTCTGGTCGCGACTCGACCAGTTGCGGCGCCGGTTCGTCAACCACACCTTCCATCTCGTCGTCCTCGTCCTCCTCATCGTCGTCATCCTCCTCACTGCTCGTCTCGTCCTCGTCATCATCCGCGCCGTCGCCTCCCTGCCGTTGCGCCGCAAACCGTTGCTGACCATCCTGCGCGCGGGCTCGTTCGGCGCCCTCGCGGAATTTCTTGGCCAGAGGTCCTTCCTCGCCCGGTTGTCCGCTCGCCTGCTGCTGCTGCACGCGCTGGATGCATTCCCGCCACAGGGCGATCAGATCCCGCGCGACGGCAGTTTCGGAACCGTCTTCGAGGTCGACGTCGAACTCGTTGCCGATCACGTACGTGAGCGTTTGCTCGACCTCGTCCTGCGCCGGGACGGGGACGCCGCCCTCCTGAGTGCTCGTGCTCGTGTTTGCGCTTTGGGTGGATGACCCGACTCCAGAGGTCGCGACGGTGTAGAACAAGTCGACAATGTCTTCTGCGAGGGCCGTCTTGCCCTCCTGGCCGTTGCCGCCCCAGCCGTGAGAGATGGCGAGGCGGAGTGCGGGCCAGACGTCAAAGAGGTCGAGCGAGGCGCGGGCAAAGAGACCGAGCGCGAGGTCCTCGGCGGACGGTTGCGGTGCCGCTGGTGCCGGTGCAGCTGCTGCGGCGGACGAGGTGGACGGAGTGGCCGACATGGTGCGCTGGCGAGGAGGGAAGATGGAGGCGGAAGAGAGCTTGTCGTGCAAGGCAGCCTCGTAGACGTCTTCTATCGGGTGCGACAGGTGGATTCGCAGGTGCTTGGCGTTTCTAGACTGTGTATAGTAGAGGTTTGAGGGATACAAACGCGGCGTAAGCTCTTCATCAGCTCGATGGGAAAAAAAGAACAGAAAATTCCACACGGACTCGGGCGTAGCGCCAGGGCTGGAAGCGAGTGTACGAGGCTATTGCTTAGCTTGGTAGTTGCTCTTGCAGTTTTCCCCGTGCGGAGGGAGTCGTTCGCGGCCGGTCGGAGCGTTCTTTCCCTCCGCCCTCTCTCGCTGGTCTGCAGCTTCTCGCGTGGCTGCCTGTGCGCTCGTCAAGCTGTAGCGCGATATACAGCTGCCGTCTTTCGAAACCGCTCGCTGCCGCCTGGTTCACCGCGCGCTCATTCACACCCTCGTCGAGACTTCAGCCTCTCTCATCCCACCTCGACGGCATCGGTAAGCGCGTTACAGAGACTTGTGTTATGCGCGCTGAGGCGGAAACATGGACGTGCTGACGTGTGCGTGAGGAGCAGGGACTCTCTCATAAACGGCCCGCTGGGTAGCCGAGTCCTGACGCTTCCTTCGCATCAACGTGTCGTCCCGTCTCGAAGTACCATGGCGGTCAAAGTGTCCATTCACTCTTTGCCGACCGAGATCAAGACACGGGTCGCCGAGCTCTGTCAGCTGCAAGACATGACGATCCTGGACGTGTTTACCCGGTTACATTACCGCGTGACCGCGGACGACGACGAGGCTAGCGACGACGAAGAAACAGAACAAGCCAGGTTGGGGCCTTTCGCCGCAGATTGATCTGACCCAAAGTCGCTCTTGAGTCTGTCGTGCGTCTCGAAAGAGTGGCGCGACGTTGCCGTCAAAATCTTGCTTCGGGTAAAGCTCGTTCCGTCACGCGCTCAAGGGTGTTTCAAGAGAGTTCACACTGACGCCACCAATTGAGGCAAAACAGAAAGTTACGGGGCGCACGTGCTGGAAGCCGATCTTCCTGTTCGCGATCGCTCCGCGGTACGGCCACCTCGTCGAGGAACTCGACCTCGAGTACTGGCCCTGCACCGGTTCCGCCATCAACATCCTTTTAAGCCTCGCATACCTATCAAACGTGCGCACAGTCACGTTGCCGTCAACTACTCGCGTGTGCGAGCAGCTCGTCAAACAAGCTCACGTCAGCAACTTCCCGACCGAGTCCGCCTCTCCCGCGTTCGTCGTGAGCGCTTTGCGACGCGTCACTCAGCACGCCGAAGTCGTAGCTCTGCCTTTGCACGACGTCGCGGACTGCCCAAATCTTCGCACGCTCAAGATCACGACCTTTGGCACCAGGAACCATGTCTTCAAGAATGCGGCCTCGCTTCCGTACCCGCCTCATCCGACCCTGCGCCGACTCGAGATTCTCGACCAGTCCGGTGGTGCTGGACTAAACGACTTTATACACCGCTTCTTCCCGAATCTCGAAGAGCTCAAGATATCTCTACACTGCAGAGATGCGCACAAGACTGCCAGTCTGCCAGACCTGGGCCGCTTCAACCTGCCGCAACTTCAGCAACTCGAGATCCGCGGCAGCTCGATATTCTCCGTACCGCTCGTGCGGCACATCTTGCCTGCAACCTTCCCTGCCCTCCAAACTTGCACCTGGTTCCTCCCGTATCACTTCCATCCGGACTTGCAGGCGGCCTTTGTGGCAGAGGTCGTCGATACGCTCCGTCACCTTCGCGACCAACAAGCCGATCGCGCCGTGCCCCTCAAGTTCAAGATTGACTTTGCCGTCGCCCACGATCGGGAGAAGCTCCAACCCATGCTCGAGGCGCTCGGCATTACCAAAATCGGCGTCGAGCGAGGCGGTGGTGTCGTGGTCGGCTTCGAACCAGCATCGCCAATCGACAACGGGTTTCCCGACCCGCCAGACCAGATCCTGATCCCGGAACTGTGTTACACGGACGAAGACAAGGTCGAGGACCTCGGCAACATCATCTCGGCTTCGTTGGACCGAATCCGCGACCTCAAGGACGCAGCCGTCGCCGTCGGGGACCGGTTCCAGATCAGTCGGATCGCGCAGGCGTTGCAAGAGCGGGAGTGGTTGTGTGTGGAGCGGAGATGCTAGATCTCACCGTGGGGTTGTTCTTTGTCTGCAAAGCTCTTCTTGACCGCCCACTTTCGACACCGTCTCGAGGAGATTGCCTAGCATAGGTCGCGGGCTGCGATTGTTCTGTATCGGCCGAACTTGCAGCAGACAATGTGCGCTGAGTAGATTGGTAGCGCTTCATTGCGAGGGGTGGAGATGTCGATGGTTGCATTTGATGTGACGGAAAGCCCTGCTGAACTCTCCGCCTACGCCGTCGAGGAGGACTGTTTGGAGCTGCGCGGGCCCCTTCCGGAAGCGAAAGCGGAGGTTCCGGAGCCTTCGAGGCGCAAAGACTCGAGCGGTTCCAAGTCGTTGGAGGACCTGCATGCGGTCGGCAAGGCGCGCAAGTAAACTCCCTACGAGGTCGCCGCGAATTGCCATCCCGCTTCCGTCAAGGCGCGTCTCGCCGCCGCTTCATTCTTGGCGTCGATCAGGACATAGTCGGTGTCCCAAGTCGAGATCGCAAAGATCGGCACTTCGGCGGCTTTGAGCGGTCGGGTCAACTCGTGCAGGATGCCGGAGAGGGAAAACTCCATCGGTCCTCGGATCTTGAGTGCGATCCACGGGCCGGAGGTTTCCTTCCCCTCCTGAGCAAATCGTGAGTGTCCGTGCATAAGCAGTCAGCGCTCAGGTGAATGAGTGCACAGCGGGTGTGAGAGGAGGAAACGGACATTCGCTCACCTTGACCTGCGTAAACGCGCGCTCGCACTCCTCCCACGGCAGGACGACGGACGTCTCATACTTGGTCCTCGTGATGGACAAGAACTCGCTGTTCTTCGCGATCGCTTCGAGCAACGCAGGCGGAATGAGTTCGCTCGGCTTGATCTGGACGACAGCAAGCGGTGTCGCCTCAAAGGCAAGCTGCAGCATCGGGAGGCTCAGGTCCAGAGTCGACATGGTTCGCTGGTAGTGTGTAGGTGGACAAGCGCAACGCCCTCCCCTCCTCGCCGGACTGTCGAGCTCAGAACCATATTTGGAGATCGACGACTTGTTTGCCGCAAAGAGCCGCGCAGAGCCGACGCTCCGCAGCAGCGCGCAGTCTCCTGGTTCGGAAATGTTTCTGCGACGTCTCGGAGGTGTACAGACTCGTCTCGGCCTTCACAGCGCCCAGCAGAGTCAGCGGAGCAGGGCGCCCGCCGAGATTTGCCCACGCAGCAACAGAACTCGACTCCTCCCTCGAGGACTTCTTCTCCGTTGCAGCTACATTTTCGTACGCAAGGCGCCGCATCCGAGGAAGCTGCTGTCAAAAGCCCGCTTGTCGGCCGCGTACGACTTGAAAGGGCTTCTTCTGCGGTTGGGGTTGCCGTCTTGAACCCGGCGAGAGGAGAACGGACTCTCTCGCTGCTTCCCCTTGTCCGCGCCTGCAGTGCGGCGGAGCAGGACGGCATTCCCCTCTCTGTGCCTGCTTGTAAGCTGATTGCCCGCAGTCTCGTGGAGTCCGCGGAGAATGCGCACTATCGACTCGTTTGGTCGAAACCAGCACCGGTTGAAAGGACCGCGAAGACGTAGAGAGAGGCGAGTCCGATGCACGCGACAAGCAGTTAACGGGCCCAATCCCGTAGCGGCTCGTTGTCGTCAGCATGGAGAGCATGAGCCACGTACCACCGCCGTTAGGGAGCAAGTCGGCGCACGGCTGCGCAGCGTGGACGGTGCGCGCTCAGCAGCGGAGAAGCCGAGCTCGAGCGCGGCGCGGAAAAGCGAAGAGTCACCAAGCAGGTCAGCTCAGGAGCGGCGGGCTCTCTCGAAAGCAGCAATGTACCCTCTGGTCGTGTACGGTATGGCGATGAGGCAGAGCCAGGAAAGAGTTCGCTGTGCGACAGCGCAGCTGGGCGGTGACATCATCGATTTCACATGCATGCGGGGGGACGAACCGACTCTTCCTTCCTTCCGCTTTACAGTACCGATTACTATGGCTGACACTGGGCCTGGTACGGCCGATGGCGCGCTCGCCCACGAGGCAGCAGAAACGCCCGTAGCCACGACGACGCAGCCGACCTCGACCTCGACGTCGACGTCTGCTCCAGTTCTCGCACCTCCAATCGACTTTACAAAGCTCGGAGGAACCAGTCACCCTACTACAGACACAGGTGGATACTCGGTACCAGCCAGTGCAACGACCGCGTCCGAATCGACGGCCCCGAACCCGGCTCCGGCAGCGACGACCGTCTCGGAGCAGGAAAAGAAGGACGTCGTCAACCTCGTCACCGGAACCGGTCCAGCGCCCGCGCATCCAGCCGAGGCTGCAGCAAACCCGCCGCAGCCTGAACCTCGTACAGATGTCGCCGTTCCGCAGCCACCGTCGCCCGCGCAGCCTCGGAGTGTCGCCGTCCACGACGAGGCCGAACTTCAACCCAAGAGTAGCCAAGTTGTGGTCCCTCCTACGGACAAAGCTCCTGCTCCGGCCGTCGAGCCCGCTCCGCCCGCTGCACAGGCCATCTCGAGCCAAGACGCGGCGCCGAAACCGGCTGTCGAGGCTGCGCCGGTGCAACTCGCCGACGCCGACACCGTGCCTCGTTCCGAGCCGGTACCGGTCGCCGCACAGCCCACCGCCGCCGTAGAGCCGACCGCCGTCCGAGCACCGACAGGGCCGACCGCCGTCCCGAACGATGGCGCGCTGTCTGCCGCTCCGCCAGCAGTCTCCAAGCCGATCGTGCCCGCCGCCGAATCGCACCTCGCCGAACATCCCGCGACTGAAACCGACACGGACCACGTTCTCCCGCTCGGTCAGCAGGTTCACCCGGTCCATCAGGCCGCGGCGCTGCAAGACGCGCCCGACTCGCTCGTGAACGCCCAGGTCGAGAAGCACAAGGCCGACAAACGCGAGCTGTACGGCGAGGCGCCGAAAGGGACGATCGTCCCGGGCATGGAGGACGACAAGCTCTGGACTATGCTGAGGCGATTCGATGCGGTGAGTCTTGGCGCCCTCGGACCGGCGGAAGCTGTTCCGTCGTTTTCAGCTCTCGCTCCGGTGTATTCAAGGCGCTGATCTGATTCGATACCTTTTTTCGGCGTCTTCCGCTACTCGCAGCAAGTTCTGCATACCCTCACACCGCCGACTAGCCTGCCGAAAGGCGAGCCGGACCTCCGCCCGTCGACGCTTCCGGCAGTCCCCTTCGAGCCTGACCTGCTCAAGGGCAATCTCATGCGCGTCTACGCCACGGTTGGAGTCTGGGGCATCTATGGCGCGCGGGAGCTGATGCGCTTGATGGATTGGGCGCCGGAGAACCGCCGCAGGACGGCTATTTGGTGCACCGTGAGTGCAAAGCGCGTTGACATGAAGTTTGTCTGGTCGAAAAGGCTGAACAAATCTTTTCGCGAACCCTTCAGGCCTACTTTATCTGCGCAGCACTTCGCATGGTTCTTCCGGCTATCTTCCTCCTCATCGTGAGTCCCGATCTGCTCGATGAATCGAGTGACAAACCCGCTGACTCTGAAAACCTCTCCGCAGGCCTGTCTCGTTGCCTACCCAGCTTCGCGCAAGGTTCTCTTCCCGCCTGTACCCCCTCCTGCCGGCGTTCCCCCTTCCGCCACCGACCCGCTGAACCAAAAGGGCGACGAGAGCCTGATCGCAGGGGTCAACCACCCGATCGAGCACCGCTCGCGCGCCGAACAGATCGAAGAGCAAGCATGGGAGTTCACGAACCTGATCCAGCGCTTTGGTGCTCGCGTAGTCGTCGGTGGTAAAGCTGGTGGTCGTCAAGGTAACGCCGACGTCGGTCGCAAGATGCACGTCGACCAGCCGGACGACGACGATGACGATGACGACCTCGATGACGAAGAGCAAGACTTGCACGAGGTGGCGCAGCAGGACGGACTCGGCGCGGCGGCGGACAAGGAGCGCAAGGAGAAAAAGCTCAGTGACAAGCAGAAGAGGAAGCAAAAGGCGAAAGAGGCCAAGGTCAAGCGTGACGCGATGATCGGAAGCGCGGCCAAGACGACGCAGGACGTCCTCGGCACGATCGCAGACCTCGCAGAAGTCTTTGCCAAGTGCGTATTTCTCTGTACGGTTTCTATTCAGCCCTTTGACTGACGCGCTGTCGCTGAACAGCGCCATCACGCCTCCGAAGCCGTACCCTCCTTACCACGCGCGCGAAGCTCTCGCGACGCAGGTCCTCCTCCCGCTCGCCATCGTCTTTGCCATCATGCCCGCTCGCTATTGGACTATGCTCGCCAGCTTTGGTTTCGGGTTCGCCTTCTTTGGCCAGCCGCTCATCAAGCAGGGCTTCGAGCTGCTGCAGGAGAAGGTACCGGACTGGAAGGAAAAGCTCGACCTCCGCAAGTTCGTTGTTTCTCGCAGCTGCCTCTTTCTCTCCTGACTACGGAACAAAGGACTGATTCGATGGCCTTCTGCCTGCAGCACACTCTTCTCGCATGTGCCGACGAACGCGCAAGTCGTCCTCCACATCATCCGCGTCGCCGAGCGCCACTACACGCCGTTCCCGCTCCCGCCCGCGCCGCCAACTGCGCAGCACATGAAAGAGGCGGTGCAATCTGGCGGCTTCGACGAAGACGAGATGGGTTCTGCCGGGTACTCGGCCGGAGACTCGAACCAGCACTCGGTCGAGGCGGGTCCTCTCGCCAACCAGACGCTCGACGAGGACGAGGGAGGAGGCGACGGCAGCTCGACTCAGGGCAAGAAAGCGAGTGGACACGGCAAGATTGTCGGCGCGTTCCGCAAGGTTGCGAAGAAGGCGGCCGTGTTCCGTGGTGATGTTCACGTCGAAGGCGAACCGACCACCAAGCAAAAGGTTGGCAACAAGATTGATCGCTTGCTGCATCACTCGCGGGCTAAAGACGAGATGACGCCGTACTGTGAGTCTACACATATCTGTTGTGTCACGTCCTATGCGCGCATGTGTTCTGACTTGACGCGCCGCCGCAGCCTTCCCGGCCAAGTACGACGGCACTTCCGGTCACCTCATCGTGAAGCACTCGCCCGCGCTGGCGCAATCGACCATCTCCTTCATTCCTCTCAAGGCCTCGTTCCAGCATCCGACCTTCGAGTACCCCATCGAGGACCTCGTCGAGATGAAGAAGCATGGCGTCTGGATCGGCCGCACCGTGCTCGGCTGGGCGGCAAGCATCAACCTCGAGGGCATGGGCATGGAGATGCGCTTCAAGAAACTCGAACAACGCTGGGCCGAGAAGGCCCAGGGTGGGATCGGCGAGGGCGACAAGCCGCATGAGGAATTGAGCTCGGGAGAGACGCTCTCCTTCTCGCACGTCGGACGCCGCGACGAGTTGTTCCGTCGCCTGCTCGGCATCTCGAACGCCAGGTGGGAGGTACTTTAGATTTTCCTTATCCTCCCGTGAGGTCGAACACGTCCGCCTCCGAATGCTTCGACTTGCCGGCGCCACGACAACAGCACGTTTCGCAGACAATCCCAAAGCAGGTCCGAGCTGACGCTACGTTCTGATTTACTTCCCTCTCTTCCTTTTGTGCTGTTGCCCCTCTTCCCTCCGTACACGCTTGTACCCAGACTTGAGTATATCCCGCACTGTCTTCCCCTTCCCGAGAATCACCTTGTTAATAGATACTCCCTCTTGTGCAAAACAAAGCGGATTTCACCGACTCGGGATACAGTAGTGGGATGCGAGAGTGTGTGCTGCATATGAGTGTGGATACAGACGATGAGGCTTCAAGTCGATCAAAGACAGACAGACCGGCGTGAGATGACGGGAATTGAGTCGATGGTTACAAGCTTGCGTGGAAAGGGGCGAGTCGAAGGGGGGACACCGGATAGTGAGAGTTGCCTTCACCCATTGAGCTGGCGATAGACTCTGTCGGGGTGATCCAGCCGTCCTGCAGCTCGTCCTCTGACCACTCGTGACGATCGCAAGAATCGACGAGGAAGTCGAGCATGAGACTCGCATAATACGGTTTCCGTGGGATGTGATGACCTCCGTCGTGCCAGACGATGTTGGGATTAAGGAAACGGGCGGCGGTGTCCAGGCTGTGCTGCGGGTCGGCGACGATGTCGTTCTTCCCGATGAGATGCAGTGTCGGAACCAGCGGTCGCTGCTCCTGGAACCATCGTTGGAAGTCGGGGTCGAGCGGACCGAAGGCGGAGCAGAGTATGGCGCATTTCATCGGCGCTGGAGGCCATTCCACGCCCGGCGGAGAGGGACCAGCCGTCCAGATCGGATGAAGCTCGGGGTGCTCGAGGAGGGCGAGGAGGAGCACGGCCATGGCGGCGCCTTGACTGAATCCGAGGACGGCGTCGAACGGTCCGTGACGCTCCATGAAGCGCCGGAGGTGAAGCGCTGCGCCCTCGAATTCTCCCGGCTGGAATTTCCAGTGGGAAGACCAGTCCCACCAGGTGAACGCCGGCTGGAACATCTTGTCTGAGGCATCGAGGCAGACACCGGCTTCGCCTCGGCAGATGGAGGGCATCAGGAGCGAATACGGCTACGAGGGCAGAGCGTCAGAATCGTGGCGCGGTAGGATGGGCAGTCATCTCGCTCCGTCCGCTCACCTGATCCATCGCAACGAGCTCGACGCGGACTCCCCAGATCTCCCGATGCTTGGCCAGTTTGCCATCTGCTCGGTACATGCACTTCGAGTCAGTCCGTGTACGCAAGTCGTAGACTGCCCGACGAGACGTACCGAGAACGGCAGCGCTTTGACCATGTCCTGGAAGCGCGAGAACTCGGATCGGCGTCGACATGCAGTAGAGATGTGCGAGCAAAGGGATTCAGATTCGACGGTGTGCCTTTGTGAGCGGTAGAGGAAGACTTGGCAGAGCGGGGCGGTTTGCTGATGTTTCGGGAACTTCAAGGACGACGGCTCTTCTGGAGGCGAGAGCCAGACGACGCCCGGATCGGAAACGATTGACTAGAGTGAGTGGAGTCGGTAGCGTGTGTGCGTACACTAAGCAGAGCAGGCTTCAAAGGGTGAGAGTAGACATGGAGCAGAAGCTTAGTTCGGGAAGAGACTTGGGCGGCGGGAGGATCGACCCGCGTCGGCGCAGAATGGGGGCGAGACAGCTTTCCGCCTCCATGCTCGTGAGAGCTCCCGATAGCTTCTAGATGCAAGCTCTCGGCTAGACGATCTCCGCGAACGGGAAGAGGCGAGTCCAGCCTCACGCTGGCAGTGGCCAGCCCCCTCGCGGCTTGACCTTCTCAAACACTCTCTCTTGCGTTACCTTGTCCTCTTGAGCAAGATGCTTACTTCGCCTCGCTCATCGACATATCTCGCGCTCTATGTGCGAGCGAGGC
This sequence comes from Rhodotorula sp. M30-05A-2, assembly GCA_023628275.1. Taxonomy (NCBI): domain Eukaryota; kingdom Fungi; phylum Basidiomycota; class Microbotryomycetes; order Sporidiobolales; family Sporidiobolaceae; genus Rhodotorula; species Rhodotorula sp. M30-05A-2. Next base: position 10,688 of record JAMALC010000152.1, on the reverse strand, counting down.
ATAGCCGTCCCCTTGCGGATCGGGACGAACAGAGCCAGTCTCGTGTGCCTGTCGCCGCGCCCCGCCACTTGGATGCTTCCCGGACTCTGGGGACGGTGCGACGTTGTGCATGTGTGGCCGTACTGGGAGGTCAGCGTGCGTTCAGATATGGAGGCTCTCTCTTGACGAGATGGGAAGGAGGTGCGGATACCGTCGTCAGGGTACTGAGCTTCGCGCGCTTCACATCTCGCATGTTATCTCAGCGCAGGTGGCGCGCTCGAGTACGGATCTTGAGGACCATATCGCTGCCAAGACTTGTACACAGGGAATGCTAGCGCGCGGGCCGCTCGAAACTGTACTCTTGTAGTGCTCGCCAATTTGATTTCCGTGCAGAATTTTCGTACGTGCTCATAGTCTCGGGAGGCTCGGGCGCTCGAAGCTGCAAAGGACATTCTGCGAATGCTACCTCCGCTCACTGATGTCAGGGAGAACAGAGGCTCAGAGGCAAAGGCTGACAAATGTTCGAGACGACCAGTTAGACTCGTCTTGATTGAGCGCTTTCCAAATGCACAGATGGTGAACCTTACCTATTTCCGGATAGTTGGAAGGAATCGTCCAGCTATGCTTTGCCGCTGCTGCAGCTTCGAAGATCATGACAGGCATCAGGACCGAGGCGCCACGGACACTGCGCTTGCACGAAATCTTTCCCTTTCTTCGAAAGCGTCCTCCTGGTGCACATTCCTTGGGTCACGCGCGCAACCCCTGTAGATAAGACGATGTGTATGAGCTGAAAACGGAGGTAGTCTCTGGGGACAACCCGCTCAGAGGCGAGGGAGATCGCGTCCGGGAAAAGAGCGAAAAGCAGAGGACGACCACGGGCCCGTCAAGCTGGTGCAGGACGGGCAAGTCGGCGGGAGGCGATGTTGGCGAATGAGAGACTGAGTCAATAGGACCTTTGACGGCCCGACGCCTCGAGGGATCCCTCAGGAATGTGGTGGTCTGCCGTTTCAATGGGCGTCGAGGCCGACGAGAGGATCAGGAGGCTGCGGCTCAGAGCTGGTCAGCCGGGGAAGCGTGCTGCCCTTCGCTGTCCAAGACAGGGAAGCAAAAAGCCGTCCTGCCGAGATTCGCAACCGCAACGGGCCAAATCTGGATCGAATTTGTAGCACGTTTCGACGTCGCTCTTTTCCCGGATCGTGTCATTTGGGTCAAGATGCTCCACCATTGCCTGCATTCTGATACAACAAGAACAAAGCATTGCATAATGAGCGTACCCATGATTCAATCGTACTCTTCATCCTCGTCTGCTTTCCGCTTGAGAGCGCTTGACGACGACGAGCTGCCGTTGGTGGTCGGCTGGGGCAGCCCCGCGGTTACATCTTCCATCTCCTCGTCATCCTCGTCATCTTCTTCCTCATCGTCGTCGTCTCCGAACAAGTTGCCTTCGCCGGCTTCGCTCGTGTCGCGCGTCGCGGTTTCGATCTCGCCCAGCATGCCGCCGAGCGAAGGGTCGATCTGCGGGACCGTTTCGGCGCCGTCGGGTGCAGGCGGACCGGCAGACCGCGGTACGATGGAGAAATTGGGCGCAGTGAGTCGCTGTGCGGGAGGCGGTAATCGGATCCCGTAAACTTCGGGCACGGGAGGGAGAGGGACTGAATTGACGGTCGTCGCGAGTTGCAAGAGGAACTGGTGGTAGCAGTGACGTAGGGATCCGAGTCAGTTCACTGTGCAACCTCACTTATGGATGGAGAGTAAACATACCTCTTTGGGGAGTTGGGCGCCCTCTGTACGTGCCTGTACTGCTAATCGGACGTCGTCGACGGAAGGGACGATCGGTGCAGTCGAGGTTGACCCGGCTCGTGCATGCTCGGCGTACATGAGCGAGTCGGTCAAGATGTCGCTCGTATAGCCTGCCACGCCTCAGTCGTAGTCAGTCCATTGCCCTCCGTGGTGCGGGGCGGTGGGTGGGTGCGACTCACGATGAGCAAACTCGAGGAGCATGCGGACGACGCCTTCCTCGCAGTCCTCGGCGCCTGCAGCCGCTAGAATGAGTGCAATCAGGCGGGCATCGCGTGGCAGAACCGGTTGCTGCGGCGTCGACGTCGCGAGGGCAGCCGGCATGGTCGGAGGCGGCGATGACACTCGACCAGGCGCTAGAGTGAGGGGCAAGTGGGACTGTTGGGGGGTCGTTACGAGTGTGCTTTCGCTCTCTAAATGTGCCTCTCGCCGTGTGCTCGAGAGCGAGGTGAGCGAGTGAATCGGCGCACGTGAAGAGACGCTCGCCGATCACAACATAAAACACTCGAGCCAGAATAGTACGATGAACGCTGATTAGGATACAGTCGTGATGAGCTACACAGAAGGCGAGCTACAGGCCGAAATGGGCGACGAGAAAAATGAGCTAAAGGGGAAAGCGAAAGAGGGAATCAAAGGGCCGGGAAGTGTGCAGGAAGAACGTGGGGGATACAGCTGCTGGACGAACACAGCTCGGAAGATAATGGTATGCAAGAAAGGTCTATGCGAGGACGTCGGTGAGTTTCGCGACGCAGACGCAGACGATGGCCCACGAGAGGACGAGCGCGCTCGTGATGAACTCGGGCGCGTGGTGGACCTTGAACGGCGGAGCGGTCTTGAAGTGGTGCTTGGGCCGAGCGACGTGCGTGTAGTGGTCGCGGATCAGGAAAGACTCGCGCGGCTCGGTGAGCAAGCGAGACGGGAAGAGGAGGCAGACGCTGCGCAAGGGTGGGAGGCTGTCAGCGACCGCAACTGAAACGAGTGTACAAGGGCACGTCGTCAAGAACTTACAAAGGAACAGAGCAAGCAAACAGGAACTCGGACCACAGCAAAGTGGGCCAAGCGATCGTCAACAAGACCGTGACTGTGGAGGAGAAGGGCGGATCCGGTCAGTGAACCGGTTTGCAAGGGGGCCAGACTCGTGGACGTACGGGCAGTCTGATGAGAGTCGATGGTGCCGCGCTCGTGGTCACGAACGATGCGCCAGATGGCGACGCCGAAAGCGGCCAGGAACGCAAACATGGTCGACACGAGCGGGTCCAACACGAACCAGCCGAGGCGGGCCCAAACCGTCGGGCGCTGCGGGCGCGCGACGACCTTGTTGATGTCGAGGTCCGAAGTGCGCTGCTTGTAGCCGCCGAGGCGGGCGGGCAGGGCCAAGCGCAGGAGCGCGACGCCTTGATAAGGAGCGGCAAAGATCCAGGCTTGCAGGGCGCGGCGGGGCGAAGGGAGTCCGGTCGACCAGGTCCAGAGGAACTCGTGCAGCTTGTGGAGGGCGATCATGACGAGGGTGGCTTGCAGGAGGTGGTTCAGGTTGGATAGGCTCGGCGTGAGCACGAGGATCTGTTTCGAGAGAGACAGCGTCAAAGTCAGTCCGTGCCCACGTGCATCGGCCAGGCAGAAGAAAGCGGGAGAGTCAAACGCACACCACCGAAAGTGAACATGAGCGGGTAGACGTAGGCGAGGAGGATCATGCACAAGCTAAAGATGGGGAGCAAGGCGCGCCCGATCGCCTTGAGCCGAGCCGCGAACGGCATCAGGCGCGTCTTTTCGCCGCGGACGAACCATCCGAGTCGGTGCGCGGTCCGGAGCGGGCCCAAACGGTTCACCATCATGGCGTTCAGTTGGGCCGTGTACGTCGGCTTGGCCATGCCCCACTGCAAGACTTCCTCGACTTGGCGCACTTTGTAGCCGCGACCTTGCAGCAACGCTTCGCACTCGCCGTCGTGGACCCACGACGTGGCCGGGAACCCACCGATCTCGGCGAGAGCCGCTCGGCGGAGCAGGAAGCCCGAGCGCGTGTCAGCCGGTTTCTCGGCGGCGGTGAGCAGCGTCGCCGTCGGCTGGTTGAGGTGGTGCGGCAGGTTGATGAACCCGTGGCGAGTCTTGACGAGTCCGACCTTGTTCTCGCCGAGGATGTGCGGCAGGACGGCGCGCAGGAAGTTGCGTTCGGGAATGACCTGCGGGCAAAGAGCAAACTCGGTCAGCCAAGCCCCCCTCGTTTCGTTTGCACACGAAAACTTCAAGTCCGAACTCACATCGGCATCAAAGACGGCGATGAATTCCGAAGGTCCCTTCATGCCCAGACAGGCGGCCTCTTGCATGCCAAAGTTGATCGAGTTCGACTTGGCCTGCTGCGTCTCGGCCGCCGCGGTCGAACCCTTCTTCGGCTTTTCGTTCTCGGTCTTCTCCAGCGTGCCACTGCTGAGGTCGCGACGGTGATACGTCAAGTGCGGGCACGCCTGCGTCTTGGCGTGCTTGTTCAACTCGCGTTCGAGGTTGGCAGAACCGAGCGGGTCGAGGACGAGGACGCGGTACCGGTGCGAAGGGTAGTCCATCGAAGCGGCGGCGACGGCGCAGTCGAACACGGTCTGGTCGGTCTGGCCCGACGAGACGATAAAGATGTCGACGGACGGGAGGTTGACGTCGCCGCGCAACCGCATCTTGGGCTCGAACGAACGGCCCTTGTAAGTGAAGACGGTCCAGAGCGAGTGCACGGCTGCGGTGGAAGTAAGATACGACATGGGTAAGTCTCAGCTCGGGAACAGCGCAGACACAGTCGTCGGAGAAAAGGGACTCACTCATCATGGCTGCGACGAGGATCTCGAGCGCGAGGAAGCACCAACCGCCAACAAAAACCCCCGGTCGTTTCCGCTCAACTTGGCGCATCGCATCAATGCGCAGCGAGATGTAGACCCACGTCGCGGCATAAGCCGCAAGGACCGTCCCCATCGCGATCATCGAACCGACCTTTTTCGCCCGCAACTTGAACGTGCGACCGATCGTTCCGTCCGCGGCGGGGTAGACCGGCAGGGCGACGACCGAAGGGCGTTGGAGACCGAACGCCTTGTCCGAGTTGCCGAGGTGCTCGGTGCGCCAATCGCCCGACATGTCTTCGGCGGTGGTGCCAAACAGGCGCCGGAGCGCGGGAGGATGTTGCCGAATCGGGCCCTTTTCGTCGCTGTCGAAAGTGGTGGACGCGAACGACCCGACGGAAGGTCGACCCGCGAGGATCGACTTGCTCGGGAAGGCAAAGCTGCGGTTGAGCGCCGGCAACTCGTCGTCCGGCATCGTATACTCGCTGTACCGCCTCGGGAACTGCATCAACAAAGAGATGCGGGTTTGTGTCAGCTCGAAGAACTGTATCGCGCTTGCAAATCGCTCAGACCATCAGAAAAAAAGGGGCGCACCAGATCGTCGACGACCTCGCTGTCCCTGCGAGCGTCATAGTCGCGCAACTGGCTCGCAATGCTCGCAGCATCGACATCCATCGACGGGAGCTGCTGCGCGACGCCGGCGCCGCCGAGACTGTAGTTCTGGAACTGGTTCGCAGCTGCCGCTGCCGGGTTGCGTGCGGCGTGCAGGTTCGAAAGCGGGTCCTCGCGGCGTACAAAGCCCTGCAAGTACGCATCTCATCGAGTCAAAACCCTTTTCCTCCTCGTGTACGCGAAATACAGGGAATGAAGAGTTGCGCGAGAGGAGAACTCACGGATTGACTGCTCGCGCGGCCTTCGTAGGTCCCGCCCGGACCAAACACTTCGACTCCGCGAGTGCGGTCCTGGTGTTGCCTCTGACCTTGGAGCATCTCGACGCTCGCAAACGCCTCGAGCGGGGCGCGCGTCGGCAGAGCACGCTGCGCGGCGGGTTCGAGCGGGAGGATCTTGCGCTGGTCGCTGCTGCTGCTATGGGTGGGTGAAGTCGGCGAGGCGAGGGACATGGAGGGTTGACGGCTGTGCGAACCGCGTTTACGGTGACTGAGACCAGTGATGCTGCCGCTGCTGCTGCCGCCGCTTCCTCCTCGTTGACGGCGGGTATTACCGCGCGGCGAGTTCTGCTGCAACGGCGAGACGGGCGGCAACGGCACGAACCCAGTCGACGAGGAGACGAGGTTCCTCGGCGCGACACTCGGGTGATTCTGCGTCACGCCGCGTTGGTGGAAGCTCGGCGCGATCGGGTCAAAGTGAGATGGTCGCCGGTCGAAATTCAATGTCGCGATGTCGTCCTCTTCGGTCGGAGTCGGGACGGGAGGAGGCGTCGCAGCGGTCATGTGCTTCGAGGGAGGTTTGTTGGGCGGGGTAAAGTGTTCGTGGAAGCGAGATTGCTGCTGCTGCTGCGGCGGCGGGGGCGTCGAGGGAGGCGAGATGGTTGGACCCCGTGAGGAAGGAGCGGGGGAGGGACTCTTGCTCATGATCGTCACCCTCGTCGTCGGCGAGATGCTCTCGTCGGCAACATCGCGCTCGCCCATCCGGGGCATCACGAACGCCTGGCGTCCGCTGCCCGCGCCGACGACGGGCGATTGCGCGAACTCTTCCTCGACCGGCGAACCGAGAGGCGGGGTTCCTCGCGGGCCGACAGAGTCGTCGAACGAACCGGGGCTGTTGCCGGCTGGAGATGAACCCATCCTTCTTCAAGGGGTGTGGGTGCGGTTGATGGGAATCGTGTGAGAGATTTGCGAGGCGGGCGAAACACGAGCGTCGCCTTGGTGTTGCGGTACTTTTGCGACGAGTCGGCCTGGGAACGATCCCGGGTGTATAGAGTGGAAGGGAGTGTGGGTGCCGGGTTGGCGAGGACAATCGAGTCGGAGTAACGAGGCGGCTGGCTGGCTGGCAAGCGAGCGAGTGATCGACAGGCGGGTCCCTCGTAGCGTCGGAGGTAGCAGCACAGCAGCGTACGTATCAGCGCTCGATGAACAGCACGAGCAAAGGGTGTGCAGCACTCGTCGTCGTCGTCGTCGAGAGCAAGGTCAAGGTGAGGAGGATGGGAGCGACGACGGTGCGACAAGCTGGGCGGGCAAAGAAAGAAACGAGATGGCTGGACAAGCATATTGAAGGCGGATGTCTCGATCAAGCGCTCGAATGGACCACAAAGACGAGTCAGACGCGCGAGGCAGGTCTTGCAACGAGGCGGGAGACACTCGAGCCGCTTTCGGAAAGTCGGCGAAAAGAGGGCGAGACCGCGACTCCGAGCGGCCTTTTGTCCCCCGGTTCTATTCAAGCATTTCTATTGGCAGTTGTATTCGCGATTCAAATCGGTTTCCAGGGTCGGAATTTACCTAAATCCGAGCTACTATACCAGACCCGGAGAAGCATGGAGTAAAAGCGAGGTACCTGTATAGCTGTGTTCTCCTATAGCCTCAAGTACCCCTTTTTGTAGCGCGATCCCTTGAGAAACTTCCGTCAACGGCCCGCTCACACGATCACGACGTCGACGGGCGCATAGCATCGACTCGCCATTGTCGCCGGACTACGCGCCCCCTAGTATACGCCTGCAGAGCGGATTTCAGTAACAGTCCAGAACCCTACACCAATCCGCCTTTGTGTGAGTACCCTCTCCTCTCCTTCTCTCCGGCTCATCGTCTCCAGCCTCGATTTCTCGCAAACTCGGACGCACAGCGCGCACGTACAGTACTCGGCGAGTGAGTCTTGCCTGCGCGCACAAGTACAGGTCGCCTTGGCCGTGGCCCGTACGCGTGCACTGGGGACTGCGCCTCGACTGCCCCACCTAGGGAACGACCCGGACCCCTCGCGAGCAAGCCGCACGCAGTTCAGAGAGAGAGAGAGAGGCAATCTACAGAGAGTTTCAGTAAGCAAAAAGTGCTGACCTGGCTGTCCCTTTCGCAGGCTTACACCTCCGGCGAATCGATTCAAGTCAGGTCCCATGCCATGTCGGCCTCTACCGTCCCAATAGGCGACGGGAAACCTGTCCTCGGAAATGTCATAAGGGACATGCAGACCAGTCAAGCGGTCACTCACGACGAGTCGCGACGCGCTGGCGTAAACGCTGCCGCTGCCGTCGATTCTCGATCCCGTCCTCCATCTCCTCCTCCTCCCGCCGCCGCCGCCGCCGCCGCTCCTCCCAAAGAAGACGGTTCCAGCTCGGTAACAACAGCGCCTTCGAGTCCTCCACAAAAGAGTGACTTGCCTCCAACCTCCTCCGGCGGCGGCGGCGACTCAGCCTCGCCCCCCTCGACCGGTCGAACGCGCCCTCCCTCCCGACCTCCTTCCCTCTCGCGCCCCCCCTCCGTCTACCGCCCACGATCATCTTCCTCCGTCTCTCGACTATCGACCTCAGGAGGACCTCCAGGCAGTAGCAACGTCGTCTACGGTGGACCGGGCACGGCGCTTCCGGATCCGAAACGACTCTCGGTCTCGTCTGCCAACGGAGGCGGCAACCTCCCGCCAGTCTCACCCTCGGCAGCGGCTGCGGCAGGTTCCCTGCCACCATCGTCACCTTCACATGCCTCGTCAGGAGCACCGGTCTCTCCTCGGATACCCGAAGACTCGGCGACCGCCTCGAACGCGTCGACGGACGAGACAACCCCCTCCCCCCCACCACCCAAGTCGAGCAGTAAAACCGACGCAAGTTCACCATCCTCATCATCAGCAACGACAACAACAACAACAACAGCAGCAGCAGCAGGGCCGGACGGAGCAACGTACAGCGACGGTGTTCCCGATTCGGGAAACGAGGTGGTGCGACCAGAGCCAGCCGCAGCCGCAGCAGCCTGGAAAGCGCCCACATCCGCATCTGAGCCTGAAGAAGAAGAAGTCGAACTCGTCGTGGTCGTGCGCGACTATGCCTTCCCGCGAGACGACCCCCGCTTCGAAGGCAAGATGTTGCCGGAAGAGATCGAGGCGGCCGCCGAACGCAAGAGGTTTCGTGACCAGCAGGAGGAGGAAGAACGCGGCGGTGCGGGGTGGTTGGTCGATCAGGATGGTAGCGTCCTCGTGGGCGGCGGCGGTGGTGGGGGTGCAGCGGCGTCCGGAGCCGGAGCGGCGGGGCCAAGTTGTGAGTTCAAGCGCATCCTTTGCCTGTCTTCTTCAGCTTTCCGTTTCATGAGGCCCTCTCCAGAACCCTCTCCTCTCTTGTCTTTTGCTTCGTTTCGACACAAGGAGAATCTCTCGCTTGGGAGGACGCACGCTGACAGACGGACTTTTTCTTTTCGCTCCGCCTTCTTTACGCGCGCAACAACCAGTCCACTGGGGCTTTGTCACCTCGCACGCGGCTGACTTTCCAGGATCTGAAGTCGAAGACGACGACGACGACGACGACGAGTTCGACGCGACCGATTCGCGCCACCGCGGCTACGCGTTCCACGACCCCACACATGGTGACGGGTTTGGCGACTATGCGGACGTCGGCTTTGCAGGAGGAGGAGGAGGCGAAGAAGGAGGAGGAAACGAGGAAGAAGAAGAAGAACTCGGCGAGTTTGTCCCGGGCGTTTACTCGGCTGTTTACGCGTTCGAACCCGAACTCGAGACCGAGATGAGACTCGTCGAGGGAGAACTGGTCAGCGTGTTTGAGCGGCAGTGCCGTGGATGGGTGCGTTCTCAAGTTTGTTGAGGGAATTGTCCCGACTCAGGAGGCTTCCTCGAACTCGACCGAATATCTCGAGCGGTCGAACGAACGCTGATTTCGAGGATTGCTCATCGGCGCACACAGGTCCAAGCAGGTCGCATCGTCGACAATGTCGTTACCGACGAGATCGGACTTGTGCCCGAGAACTACCTCGCCTTGGTCGAACCGCACGAGGGCGTCGTCGATTGGTCGACTCAGGACGGCGAGGCGGAAGGACCAGCTCCTGAGGAGATCGAGAACAAGGGCACTGCGGCCGCCAGCGCCGTCGCTGAGAAGTCTGCTCTTGTCGACGGTGGACCGCAACAGCAGCAGCCGACGCCGCCAAAGTCAACAGAGACGGCGGCCGTCGCAGCAGCATGACTTTGCCATTCAATTCCACCCTGATCGCAGACCAGATCTGTGCGATATATCCACCCTCCTCCTCCCCGCAATCTCTCTGTCATTGACGAGAATCGCGGAAGGAAGGACCCTATATTCACCCTGGCTCTCCCTCCCCTCTTTCTGCCTTCTCCGCCACGCGATACCCTCGGCTTTTCGCCCTCTGCAAATCATTGATGTACCGTACCACCACCACCACCACGTGCACCCTCCTGTCACCTTATTAATCTTCGCACGCTCCGTGCAGAAGAGCTGTACCCGTGTGTTTTTGCTGTTTTCGTCCAGTCGATATGAAATTTTTCTCTGTTGTCTCCCCCCGAACCGTATCACGGGTCCACTGACTTTGCGAGAGAAAGGGTGCCATTGCGCTGCTACAACAAGAAGTATGCGGGGCTAAACAGCGTTTTATCGTGACATGCGATGCGGACAAAGAGGAAAGAGAGACAAGACGACAAAGGGATCAAGAAGGGCCTGCTGGACCCGGAGCGGGGGTTGGCGTCGACCCCATCAAGGCCGGATCGACCACAGCCGGCGCAGGAGTCGCAGCGGGAGTATCTGCCGCTGGCGTCGCAGGGGCAGGCGAAGCCGCGGTACCGCTGCCGGCGCCGAGCTTGACCTTGAGTTTCGGCTTCGCAGCGCCCATCGTCGGCAACGCGAGCCCACCGCCAAAGTTGGTCGGCAGCGCGGCGCTCGTGTCCGTGTTCTTGGGCTATTCGATATGACCGCGCGATGAGAGGAAAGGATAAAAACGATCAGCGGTCGGCGCCCAAAGTCACGCCACCTCTTTCCAAAGACCTGAACAAACGCACCTGATTGAACTCGGCCCACCGGGGGCAGAGCTTCCGAGAAGTCTTCATGTGCCCGCGTTGACCACAGTTGCCACACACGCGAGTCGTCTCGGTCTTGACCGCCTTCTTGCCGCCGAGTCCCATCTGCCCCGGCGCGATCCCGAGCTTCTG